>JASDQU010014031.1:0-12780 GCA_032191745.1 Picea mariana | reverse complement strand
ATTGAAATTAATACAGTCCTACTGCAAAACTTATCAGATATACAAAGGCAACTGCAACATGGACCAACAACCAATCATGTGGATAAACATCGTATTAAGAAAATCCAATGTCCACTTGATATAAGAAAGAATGGTCCTGAAAGTGGCCACACAAGGAGGAACACCTCAAAGAAGGCCCAACATGGAGCCAAGAGACACTCATTGGAAGAATCCTCTGGTGAGGAAACTGACAATTCCAAGGGATCTTCTAGTAGAAAAACTAGTTCACATTTCTAGAGGAGAAGAAAGAAGAGGAAGCATTCCAAGAGTCATGACCCTGAAGAGTTTAAGAAATAAAAACCACCCACTTTCGATGGAGATATTAAGAAGGGGGAAGAAGCAGAAGTTTGGTTGCTTGACTTGAAGAAGTACTTCAGAATTCATGACTATTCTGAAAAATTTACAAGCTCGAATAATCATTTTCAATCTGAATAGAAAGGCCTCCATTTGGTGGGAGGACGTTAGGAATGTAAAAGGAATCCATGAGAAGGATTTGTCATGGAAACAATTTGAGAAATTCTTCAAGAAGAAGTATTTGTCAGAGAAATACTTTGATGGGAAGACCAAGGGGTTCTATGAACTCAAGTTAGGAAAACTCACAATAGATGAATATATCAACAAATTTCTTGAGTTGATAAGGTATGTGCCCTACATAAAGGATGAAAAAGTAAAGATGGAACGATTTATTAGTGGATTACCTCAGTCGTTCCGGGACAAAATCGAGTTTGATGAGCCAAAGACTTTATAAAACACTATCAGGAATGCAAGGTATTGCTATGAGAAATTCAAGAATAAGACAAAACCTCATGAGGACTGGAAGAAGAAAATTAATTTGAGATTCAAGAAGAAGGGATTTAAACCCCCAAGATTTAAGAACCATGGGAAAGGGTCTAAGATGAGCCTTCCTACTAAAAGTGTATATCATTAAAAAATTTCCCATCTCAGAGTGGAAATAAACTCTTTGGAGCAGCCTCAGGTAAGACTGATAACACAAAGAGAGAACCCTTGAAATGTTGGGGTTGTGGAGAAGAAAATATGCTAAGGGACTATCCACATAGGAAACAAAAAAATAGGAGGGTCTACAATGTCCAAGAGGCTACCACAATCAATGATGTGGCTAGGAGCATGCCACAAATTTATGCAATCTTGGATAATAGACAAACTAACCACCAAGATTCAATGGTGGAGATGGAAGGTATGATGTCCAACCATATAGTTTCCATTTTAATTGACCCTGGTTTTAATTTGAGTTATGTTGCCCCTCAAACTATTGAGAAATATAAATTGCAACAATTTAAAATGTTAAATCATGGCTGGTACAACTAGCTACTTGAACCAAAAGAAAAGTAGCATAGGTCATACCAGCATGCCAATTCATTATGAATGGATTACCCACCCAAGAAACCCTAAACATGCTCCCTTTAGGATCTTATGACTTGTTGATTGGCATGGACTGGTTGGTTTCCCATAAAACCAAGTTGGATTGTTACAATAAAACTTTGGAGTGTGAAGATGAAGAAGGAAGAAAGGTAACCCTACACGAGATTCAAAATCCTGTCTCAGTGAGACAAATATCAACCCTTCAAGTGAAGAAGTACTACAGAAAAGGATGTCCTTTGTATGCAATACAAGTGTTGGAATCTGTTGAGAACACCAAACCAAGCCTAGAGGACCATCCCATACTAAGAGAGTATAGAGATATGTTTCCAGAAGAGGTATCAGGTCTACCTCCAAGAAGAGATATTGACTTTTCACTAGAACTTGCACTAGGAGCGGTGCCAGTGTCTAGAACACTCTATAGAATGAGTACACCGGATCTAGTTGAGTTCAAACTACGGCTAAAGGAGATAATGGACAAAGGCTACATTCAGCCTAATGTGTCTCCATGGGGAGCACCAACCTTGTTTGTGAAAAAGAAGGATGGCAGACTCAGGTTGTGCATAGACTATAGAAAACTTAATAAGATTACCATTAAGAAAAAGTATCCCTTGCCAAGGATTGATGACTTGTTTGACCAATTAAGGGGTGCTACAATTTTCTCCAAGATTGACTTGAGGTTTGGATACCATCAGGTCCAAATTAAGGATGAAGACATCCACAAAACAACCTTTAGGATAAGATATGGTCACTATGAATTTGTGGTGGTTCCATTTGGGCTTACTAATGCACCAACCACTTTTATGTGCTTAATGAATAATGTACTCAGTAAGTTCTTGGACATATTTGTATTGGTTTTCATTGATGATATCATAATCTATTCTAAGAATATGGAAGAGCATGAAGAACATCTCAAGCTAGTGTTCCAAGTGCTAAGAGAACATCATCTCTATGCTAAGTTTAGTAAGTGTGACTTTTTCCAGAAACAAGTCCATTACTTAGACCATGTTATTTCTGAAGAAATAGTGGCAGTTGATCCTGACAAGATCACAATCATTACGGATTGGCCTACCCCAAATGATGTATCTAATATCAGATCTTTTATGGGCCTAGCAGGATACTATAGGATGTTCATAAAAGGATTTTCCAAGATTGGTTGCCCAATCACCTCCCTTCAGAAAAAAGGAGTTAAATTCATTTGGACATCAGAATGTGAAGAGAGATTCCAAGAACTGAAATACCTTCTAACGAATGCACATGTGCTGAACATTGCAAACCCAAACAAGGACTTCCTTGTGTGTACGGATTCCTGGAAGGAAGGGCTCGGAGGAGTCCTTATGCAAGGAGGACATGTAATTTTCTATGAATCCAGAAAATTGAATGAGCATGAAATAAATTATGTGACCCACGATCTAGAATTGGCTACCATAGTACATGCTTTAAAAGTGTGGAGGCATTACCTCCCGGGTAGGATATTTGTGCTTATGATAGACCATAGTGGGTTGAGATATTTGTTTGATCAACCAAAACTCAATGCTAGACAAGCTAGATGGATGACTCTCCTTAGTGAGTTTGATTTTGAAATCAAACATATCAAAGGAAAATAAAATAGGGTGGTTGATGCCCTTAGCATAAGTATGAAAGTGATTCACTTGGAAGCTGTAAGCATCTATGAAACAAACTTCAAGGAGAGAGTCAAAAGTGCACAAGAAACATATGTATTTTTCAAGACTGTAAAATCATACTTAGAACAAGAGCCCACATGGCTGAAGTGTGAAGGTTATCAATTGTTGGATGATGGCATGCTAACTTACAAAGGTAGGTTGTATATTCCAAATTGTAACGACTTGAAGAGGTTCATAATGGATGAACTACACAAAAGACCATATATTGGTCATCCTGGTTATCAAAAGATGATCACAACCACTAGGAAATTGTTTTATTGGCCTAAATGAAAAATGACATAGCTGATTACTTATCCAAATGTCTAGTATGTCAGCAGGTTAAGGTAGATCGCCGACATCCAGCAGCGCTGTTGCAGCCCCTAACAATCCTAGAATGGAAATGGGAAACCATCTCCATGGATTTCATCACAGGGTTACCAAAATCAACCAAACATAATGACGCCATCATGGTAGTTGTGGAAAAATTGAGCAAGGTTTCTCACTTCATTCCCGTCAAGTCAAGTTGCAAGGAAAAAAATATTGCCAGTATTTTCATGAAAGAAATATTTAGACTGCATGGCATGCCTAAGGAAATCATATCTGACAGAGATACAAATTTTACTTCAAACCTTTGGAAATCTTTGTTTGCTGGTTTTGAAACTAAATTGCTATTTAGTACAACCTATCACCCTCAAACTCATGGAAAAACAGAGAGAGTAACCCAATTTTTAGAGGACATGTTAAGGATGCATGTAATGCATCAACTTAAGAAGTGGTAAGACTACCTACCATTGGTAGAATTTGTCTACAACAATGGGTATTAAGAGTCATTGAAGATGAGCCCTTTTGAGGCCCTCTATGGTAGACAATGCAAGATTCCAATCAGATGGGATAACTCGGTAGACAAAATTACAATCGGGTCCGATATGCTGAAAGAAATGGAACAAGAAGTAGTTCAGATAAAACATAATCCGAAAATAGCTCAGGATAGACAGAAAATCTATGCAGACAGAAAATGACTCCTAGAGAGTTCAAAGTAGGGGATCATGTGTATCTCAGAGTTAGACCCAGGAGAAGCTCCTTGAGAATGGAAGCTTGTGCCAAGATGGCACCTCGGTATTGTGGACCCTTTGAAATTTTGGATAGAGTGGGACCTGTAGCATATAGACTAGCACTTCCTCCCACAATGAAAGCACATAATATTTTCCATGTTTCGTTACTGAAGAAATATGTACATGGTTCTAATCATATAATTGATTGGTCTGTGATTCAGGTGGAACCAAAAGGAGAATTCCTACCAGAACCACAATGCATAATAGACATGAAGGAAATACCACTCATGAACAAAACCATTGCACATGTCAAGGTGCAGTGGAAACACTTTGGTCCAGATGAAGGTACATGGGAAATGGAGGATGCCATGAAACGAGCATACCCATATTTGTTTACTTTTGTACATACAGAGCACATCGACAGGTATAACATCAAGGACGATGTTCCTTTAAGGGGGAGGGGATTTTAATACCCCTGTTTCCCCCAACTTGTAAATATAACTAGAACTTGCCAAAATACTATGGCAAACTAAATATGTGTGAATGTTGGATTTGATGAACCTTTTGTTATAAAAGGTAATGTATGTATTTCTGTTATTAATTAAAATGGATAGTGTTGCATAACTACTGAAAGGTGGGTTTGCCAAGATAGATCATGATGCTAGGAGAGAGATGGTGAGGGGAACCATAAATGGTTGAGATGACCCCCACCAAACCAGTACCTTACTGGATTTAATTGATCAGACCCAGAACAATCCTCTGACCCATAAATGAATTACCCATCAGGATGGTAGTTGGAAGAATCCCTCCTCAAGAGTTAACGAGAAGATGGGGAAGAGTACCCATTTGTAAGGCTGCTAAACCTGACCACGAGTTGGGGATTCAGACCCATGCAATCATGTTGAGGAAGACAATAAAGGAAGTAATTTAAGGGGTAAAGACAGATCTGCGAGGAAGCAGAGTCGAGAGACCAATCTCCAGAATAAAGAAGAGCACTTGTAGCTCTCTGGTTCGAAGGAGAATTGAGGAACAAACTCGTTTTGGGTGCAAGAAGATGCTGACAACATTTTCATTCCAAGTTGATAAACGAGGCTGTAGAGGTACTTGTTGCAAGTCCCCTTGCTTGGTACATAGAAAACCGATTGCTAAGTTCCTGTGGAAGGAGTAGAGTAACCTCCATCCCAGACCGTCGCTTAGCAAGAAGAAAGAGTCTCTCTTAGAACATCATGGTCTAGCTAGGGGGTGGCCAATGGTAAATCCATTTAGGAGTGGATGTGCCTACGGTTGGGTGGAAACATACACCCCTTTCAGCAGTCGCTTCACAATTACTGGTTTCTGATAAGTATTTTCATACTATGTGTATTGGAAAATGGAAATGATGATTGAATATACATTTCTATAACTAAATTCTGTATTGAATGACTATGGTAGATATGCTCATTTGTTTTTTGTGAACCCATGCTTTTGAATGGTCTTCTGTTTTCCTCAGCCTAACAACTAGAGAGTTATGGGATGTAGGTATGTAACAGAGTCGGGGTAGGGTTAACTGAAATGCTTAAGTCATGCCGACCTCTTGAATTTACCTTCGCGGGAATACTAAATTCAAACTCTATGGAAGGAGGGCGCCTCCTCCAGACCCTTCACCTGTGTGACCGATGACTCGTGCCCATGACCTTAATCGATCCATGATTAAGAGTTAAGTGTGTACCCCACGAGAATTTTCAGAGGACCCATATGACCAAGGTATGGGAACCCTGCACTAGGCCCGAAAGGAGCTAAGCCTTTATGAATTCGGAACTACAGGAGTTCCGAGCTCCGGGGTGTCATGACCTTACCATTTTCAAACCATCCGAAGGCAACTTGTTGCTACGGTTACCCACGAGACTGACCGACATGTGGCGGTGTCCTTAACCATGACAAATGGACTTGTTCCATCGTTAAACCCTGACCCAATTACCAATCACGAAGTAACGTGTGCCGTAGATCCAAGGTTATTTGAGATTCCCCTTGGCCGTTGGATCTAAGTTGAGGTCGGTCCGACATTGACTACTTTAGGAGAACAAAGGTGTTATAGCACAAATTACCCGAACACTAGAGTTACGAATTGATGCGAGCCATGGATTTGGGGAGTCTGTTGAGAACCCCTCTTAACAGTTTGATTGACTAGTAGAGGGACTCACATACAACACTTTGACGAAGTTCTACTTCGAGATAAGGAATTCATCATAACACCAAAACCCCCCAATGTCGGAGTTGTGAATTAACGAGAATCGTAGATCTAGGGACCCTTCAGGATCTTCCCTGGTCGTTGGATCTGTGCCAAGGTCATTATGGTGTTGAACACTTTGGGAGAAAGGGGGTGGTAAGTGAGTGAAACCTCCAAACGCTGAATTTGCGAAGCGATAAGAGCCGTAGATCTAAGGACATTTTGGGGTCTCCCATGACCGTAGATCTAGACCATGGTCAACTTGACGCTGACCACTCCGGTAGAAAAGAGGAATTTACACAACGAATCCCCCGAACACCAAATTTATGAAGTAACAGAGGCTGTAGATCAATGGATCTACGTGGATGCATCTCAGCCATGGTATTTAAGGGTCAGAAGGCTATCAGTTTGGAGTGACGTGGCACATTGATGTCACCCAGGGTGATGTGGACCCAGGTTTGACGTGCCACGTGTCACTTGGATTTGTACATTTCACAGACGCTAGGTGCCCATTCAAATGTAACATGTGTCACCCACTGAAGGGGCCACATGTCATCTCTACCTTGCCACGTGTCACCCCCCTTGGCATGTATTCGCTTGGCCTATTGGCGGGTGGAGTAATCGGGGCCCACCTGTCCTTGCCTCTACGTCTAATACACCACAATGTGTAAGGGTGAACCCTTCGAGAGTCCAGGACTTTGGGACTCTAAAGGATTGGGGTGCAGTGTCATAGATAAGATGAAAGGTCTGAAGGCCGAAGCCACATGGAGAGATTTATGGACTCCGGAGGATTTGTGTGCAGAAAGGAAAAGGGGTGTTTAGTGCCGAAGTGTCGAATGCTGAACTTCCCTTTAGCTTATGTGTTAAATGAGGATCGAGTCCCACCATCGGATTGGATGATGGATTGTCTTCCACCGTGGATGTAGGTATTTGAAGATGGTACAAATGATATGGATCGACGTCATCCTTGACTAATAACGCTCGAAGAGCTTTGAGAGGCCATAACATGCAATCCAGAGCTTATATTCGAGCCTGGTAGCATTTGTTAGAAAGATATGGGTGAGATAAGAGGATGAAGACCTCAGATAGTGGATTCAAGACGATTAAAGTAAGAAAAATTTTGATGCCCCATCCCTAGAAAGGGTACTTAGGGGTCATGTGTGTTACACGTATCCAAACTATGTTCATGGATAACTAGTGAGCATCGTGGTTGGATATCGAGGTGTCTCGGTAGATGGAAATATGTTCTTATGATGGTCAATTGTTTAATCTTTAAATTCAGTTTGATGTGAGGTCCTAATGTACAATAGGTTCCCAATCACACTATGTGGTAATAATGTTTAGCCGAAAGGTACAATTGGTTCACAACTGGTATGTTGTTCAAGATGTTAGCCCTATACGTGAATGGAGGAGCATAAACACTTTAGTTTAGAGATGGAAGTGAGTTGCTATAGTGAATAACCATTAGTTGGTTATTGTGGTAGTTAAAGTGATAGTGAAGGTGCACCATTATCACTAAGGAAACACATTAGGGAAATTTAAGGTCTAAAATGGGTCTCCTAAAAAAATAATAAAACAAAAGCTATGAATTTTCAAAGGGAAAGAAAGAAAACTACTTTTTAAATCATATTTTCAATTTATCCCCTTCTAAGTTTATTCAAATTTCAAATATAAACACTCATTAGATGCAAAATTAAATTCTACATATAATGAATATCCACTTTGCATACTTTTGATAGATCCATAACGAAACAAGGTTGCGTGGCAACGTAGTCTCTGCCAACGAGGTTACAAAGTAAATTGTGGAAAATGGGGTCGAATTGTAAATGATAGAAGTGTTCGGTGCAAAATGTATATCACAGAAATGTTGTGCGCAACATGTATATCACGGAACATTGGGCATAAAATTTCGTTAGTGCTAAGGTGCGACCCCGCAGAGCAAGGTAAATTGTGGAAAATGGGGTCAAATTGTAAATGACAGAAGTGTTCGGTGCAAAATGTATATCAAAGAAAGAACATGGGGCATGAACTACTAGAATTAAAGATTAATTATTGCATATCTGGAAATAAGTACGAAGGTAGTGGTGATGGCGAATTGCGATGAAGCATTGTACATTTCGTGCACCCGCTAATCCACGAAATAGATTCCAAGAAATGCCCAAGTATGGAAAGCGCTCGGGCTGGTTACAAAAAAAAAGGGCAGAAGATATACCCAGGAGATGTGAGGGATCGATGGTCATATTGCATATCAGTGAAAGATATCGGACGTCAATTTTTATATTGTGGAATTTCGGGTGCTATTTGTGCATAGGGGAACAACGGAAGTGCAATGTCGAGAGGGAAATTTGTATATTGCTGAACTTCGAGTTCTGTATATAAAAGCATGAGACATTTGGAAAAAGGACCAAGTAAACAGAAAGAAAAAACATATGAGATGAAGGGGATTTTGTTTTCTAGTTTGTAAATCGCAGAAGTTCGGGTGCTAGTTGCAGGCGGCAGAACAATGGAAATGCAATGTTAAACCCGCCTATGCAGGAACCCACGATTCAAAAAGTTTGTTCAATATGAAACGGGGAAGCGGTCGGTCAAGCTGGTGATATAAAAGTAACAATGGGAATTTGAAGCCGTGAATCCGCTAAATCCTGCACCTAGAAATTTTTCGAAAAATGAGTAAGTAAAGAAAGGGAAAGCAGAGGGAAAAGAGAAAGAAGATGGCGATTTTCGGAAGCGACATTGGTCTTAATAGTAACTATGGAGTGCATTAAACATGTTAACATGTTCTTCAATCAAGGAATAGATACACCGAGCGATGTTTGTAGTTTCCAGGATATGTTTGTATAAGAGAAGCATCGAAAAGTTACAAGACAATCATTTTTTGGATGTTTAAGTAAAGTTTCTATACGGTTAGCTTCACCGCAAGTATAACAATGAAGAATTTTAATTTTAATGTCCTCTCATCCATATGATTGTTCCATTAGACTTCACATAGTATATATTTTTTTATTTCAATTTGTTTTCTAATTTGTGGGTCGCGGAAGTCAGGATGTTGTTTGCGGGCAGCAGAACAATGGAAACACAATATTGAACCCGCCTATTCGGTAACTCACCTATTCGGAAAACCGTGAGCCAAAATTTTTGTACACTATGAAATGGGGAAGCCGTCGGTCGGGCTGGTGATATAAAAGTAAGTGAAATCTGAAGACGTGAATTCGCCAACTTCTGCACCTAGAGTTTTTCCGAAAAACGAGTAATACACACTAAATATGTACTATAAAGTATGGACATGAGATTTTATAGAGCATGCACGAATCCCGCATTCCATACTTAGCCACTTTTTGGATCGTTAGTTCTTGGGCCGGCGGGCTCAAAATTGGGCCTCTATTGTTTTGTGGCCTACAAATAGCACCCAGAATTCTGCGGTAAACAAATTGACAAGTGGACCTGCGGGCTAGCTGGGTCAACATTGCACTCCTATTGTTTCATGTCATATAAACAACACTAAGGTTTTTGCGATATACAAATTGACAGACAGACTCCAGGGCTGGCGGCCTCAAGATTGCGATTGTTTATGGATGGTAATCCCTATCAACTATTTAACATTATCTAAAAACATTATTTTTAATACTAAATTATTAATATTAAATATTGATATTGTACAATTTAATTAGACAAAAAAGTTTGTACAATATGAAACGTAGAAGCAGTCGGTCGGGCTGGTGATATAAAAGTAAGTGAAATATGAAGATGTGATACATAATATGTACTTCTAGAAAGTACGAACATGATATTTTATAGAACATGTACGGATCCCGCATTTCATACTTAGCCACTTTTTGGATCACGGGTTGGCGGGCTCAAAATTGGGCCTCTATTGTTTCGTGTCCTACAAATAGTACCAAAGAGTTCTGCGATATACAAACTGACATGTGGACTTCCGGGCTGACTGACTCAACATTGCATTTCTATTGTTCTGTGTCCTTCAAACAATACTCAGAGTTCCGCGATATACAAATTGACAGACGGACTCCAGGGTTGGCGAGCTCAAGATTGCGATTGTTTATGGATGGTGATCCCCATTAACTATCTAACACTACCTAAAAACATTATTTTCAATACTAAAGTATTAATATTAAATATTGACATTGTACAATTTAATTACATAAAATTATTAAAGGATGTTAAATATGTTATTTAAAAGAAAAACCCACGTATTCGAAAACTTGCGTTCCAAAATTTTTGTATAATATGAAACGGAGAAGATCGATTGGGCTGCTAATATAAAGTGGGTGGAAATCTGAACACGTGTATCCATCAAGTTCCGCACCTAGAAATTTTTCGAGAAACGAGTAATACATACTAAATATGTACTTTTATAAAGTATGGGCATGAGATTTTATAGAGCATGTACGGATCCCTCATTCCATACTTAGCCACTTTTTGGATCGCGGGTTCTCAGGTCGGAGGGCTCAAAATTGAGCTTTTGTTGTTCTGTGCCCTACAAATAGCACCCAGAGTTCCGTGATATACAAATTAACAAGTAGAATTGCGGTCTATTTGAATTTTAAGGGCCTCATGTTGATATAATAGCACAATTGGACTTGGCTAGTTTATATTTGTTTATTACAATATGAAATGGGGTAGCGGTCGGTTGGGATGGTGATATAAAAGTAAGTGAAATCTGAAGACGTGAATCCACCAACTTCTGCACCTAGAAATTATCCGAAAAACGAGTAATATATACTAAGTATGTACTCTTATAAAGTATGGACATGAGATTTTTATAGAGTATGTACGGATCCCTCATTCCATACTTGGCCACTTTTTGGATTGTGGGTTCTCGGTCTGGCAGACTCAAAATTGGGCCTCTATTGCTCCATATCCTACAAATAGCACCCAGAGTTCTGTGATATACAAATTGACAGTCGAACTTGTGGACTGGCTGGCTCAACATTGCACTTCTATTGTGCCATGTCTTCCAAACAACACTCGGAGGAAACGAGTAATACATACTAAATATGTACTTTTATAAACTATCGACATGAGATTTTATAGAGCATGTACGGATCCCTCATTCCATACTTAGCCATGTTTTGGATCACGGGTTCTTGGTCTGGCGGGCTCAAAATTGGGCCTCTATCGTTCCATGCCCTACAAACAACACCCAGAGTTCCGCGATATACAAATTGACAAGCAGACTTACGGGCTGACTGATTCAACATTGCACTTCTATTATTCCGTGTCCTCTAACCAGCAGCTAGACTTCCGCAATAGACAAATTGACAGACAGAATCTAGGACTGGCGGGCTCAAGATTGTCATTGTTTACAGATGGTCATCCCTATTAACTACCTAACATTATCAAAAAACATAATTTTCAAATACTAAATTATTAATATTAAATATTGATATTTTACAATTTAATTATATAAATTATCAATATTGAACCCGCCTATCTAGTAACTCGCCTATTCAGAAAAATCGCGAGCCAAAAAGTTTATACAATATGAAACGGGGAAGCGGTCAGTCGGGTTGGTGATATAAAAGTAAGTGAAATTTGAAGGCTTCAATCCGCCAACTTTCGTACCTAGAAATTTTCCGAAAAATGAGTAATACATATTAAATATGTACTATAAAGTATGGACATAATATTTTATAGAGCATGTACGGATCCCGCATTCCATACTTAGCCACTTTTTGGATCACGGGTTCTCGAGATGGCGGGCTCAAAATTGGGCCTCGATTATTCCGTGCCCTACAAATAGCACCCATATTTTTGCGATATACAAATTGACAAGCGGACCTGCGGGCTGGCTGGCTCAACATTGCACTTCTATTGTTCTGTGTCCTCCAAACAACACTCGGAGTTCCTTGATATACAAATTGACAAACGGACTCCAGGGATGGCGGGCTCAAGATTGCCATTGTTTACGGATGGTAATCCCTATCAACTATCTAACATTATCTAAAAACATTATTTTCAATACTAAATTATTAATATTAAATATTGATATTGTACAATTTAATTAGACAAAAATGTTTGTACAATTTGAAATGGGGAAGCGGTCGGTCGGGCTGGTGATATAAAAGTAAGTGGAAATATGAACACGTGCATCCACCAACTTCCACACCTAGAAATTTTTCGAGAAACGAGCAATACATACTAAATATGTACTTTTATAAAGTATGGACATGAGATTTTATAGAGCATGTACGGATCCTTGATTCCATACTTAGCCACTTTTTGGATCGCGGGTTCTCGGGTTGGCGGGCTCAAAATTGAGCCTCTATTGTTCCGTGCCCTACAAATAGCACCCAGAGTTCCGTGATATACAAATTGACAGGCGGACTTGCGGGTTGTCTCGCTCAACATTGCACTTCTATTGTCCCGTGTCCTCCAAACAACACTCGGAGTTCCGCGATATACAAATTGACAAATGGACTCC
>JASDQU010014030.1:163924-186891 GCA_032191745.1 Picea mariana | reverse complement strand
TTTAATCCTTAAATACAAAAGAAATTAGTTCTCACATAAAAGAGAATGTCGATTTAATCCTTAAATACAAAAGAAATTAATTTTCACTTTATGACATGTATTTATAAAAAGGACATTATTAGAGGTTGAATAAAATTAATAATGTTGAAATAATGGAGGATTAGTAACATGAGTTTGACTATTGTTTTCATTATGATAATTTTAAATATAGATATGATCCTTGTGTTAGGATATTTAGACACTTAGGAGTTAGTTAATATTAACTTGGTTTAATGTGTTGTTAGATAAAGTGTGTTTCTTTAGTACGCATTTGTAGTTTTGAAATTTGACGATCATGATATGTTCTCGACATAGAGTGATCCGACGACTCATATTCTCCTTGATCTTAACGACTACATTAATCCGTGGCTTAACACTTGATTGGTCCATGGTCTCTATTTAAAAAGCATGGAAGTTCATTTGCCGTTGATTGATTGTGAGAAACTCTCTTGTAAATCTCTCTATAATATTTTCTTTGCATTAATAAATTGCTCTAAGTGGCCACGTTGGTTGGGGCTGTGGATGTTTCCCCATAGGGGTTTTACCACTTAAAAACATCGATGTTAAACTTTGATCTGGTTGTGTGAGTGGTTACTGAAGGTGTTCGTCCTCTGTTGGAATACATGTGTTGTCGAACATGATATTAGAGCGCATTTGAAGACCCGTTCCCGTTGTAGATTGAGATTGTAAAGCCGTGTTGCCACATCTTTGGTTTCTTCCATTTTCGTACATTTAAGGGTTTAGAGGAATGTTCCATTGCGTTTGGAGCACTCGTTTATGTTAGGAACGCCTTTCATTTCACTCGAAAAGGTTTATGTTTTCCCTAGATACGACCATTTCCGTCAGATCCATAGGTATAAATCTTAGATATGCCCTTTTGAATTTTTACAAAGATAATATTTCGGTTTTCTGTTTTTTTATTTCTAGGTTGCTACTCTTTTCAATTTGTGTATGCTCTTTGCCTTGCGTTTGTGCGATCTCAACAAATAAAAAACAGAGCAGAAAGGGTTTTCCTTTCTGCGTATGCTCTTTGCCGTGCGCTTTGTGCGATCTCGATAAATCAGAAACATAGGGAAAACTTGCATTTTATGGGTAAGTTAACCAAGATCTAACCCTTGTTTCCGTCGAGAAGCAATTTTTTTGGTGCGAAAAGAATTTTTTATGAGCACGCTCTCCAAGACCATCTTCCACAACAACAACAACAACAACATCACCCCAAATCCTCCTCCTTAACAACATAATGTGTTTTGCACTAGTTCACTTGGTTAAAAGTTTCTTTATTAAGTAAGAGGTCTTGTGATCCGAAACATATATGAACTAAAGAGTGGATAAGACACAATTCCTGCACACAAATTGACAATCAAAATGCATTATGTAAGCCACGTAAAACAATGTAAAACAATCATGCAAGTTTACGTGGAATAAGCCAAACAATGATGTAAGAGAAAAGTTAAAGAAAAATAATTAAAGGTGACCAGGAAATGGAAATAAGAGAAAGCTAAAGAACAAGAAGTGAAGAGCCATGGATGTTGACCTTCCCTTACCCCCTAGCTCTCTCAATTTCTTCACTCTCACTCATTTTCAAAGGGATTTTGGCCAATGAGGAGAAGAGAATTGTAAAAACTTGTAGACTTACAGAAGAAGAATATTGAGCACCATTCGATTGGTTTTTCCAAGTTGGATTCCAAGGTAAAAATCATCTTTCATTGAGTTATTTAATTACTATGTGTTGTGGTTAAACTTGCCATTATATTTCATTGTAGCTTGCTGGTTACATTTTTAAATGACTTCTTTGTATCTTAGCAAGGGGATGTAAAGTGACTGGTTGTATCTTGTTATATTAAGGTGTTGGAGACTACCTTGAGAACAATGATTACACATGTCAGCGAGTAATATTCGCTTCTGGGCGTTCTAAGAAACCTGCCCTTGCGCCGAGACGTCCCAACGCTTTCATGCTTGATGTGTAACCTACCCACGATCTTACCTATGCCTTTGGGCATCCATGAAACTTTTGAGAGTCACTCTCTCTCTAGGGTGAATTTTTATTGCCTGGATAATGTTTTGAAGTGCTCACGCAGGGTCTCCATTTTCCGTGTGTGTGTAACCATTGGAGGATCATTTACTTTGCTGTCTAGGAATATCTAACTCTGTTGAGCCATTCTCTAAGCTATTGGTTGTTCTATACCTGGTTTACTTGCTACCCATGGCTTTGTAAGTGTAGCTAACACTGCCCACAACTAATACCTAGTTGTTGGGCGCTCCATACATTGTTATTTGGCGCTGAGATACAAAGTGCGGACCATCTTCATGAAGATAGACCCCATGAATTGTTTTTCATTGTCAAACACAACGTGAGAACCCTAGTTTGAGGGAGCTTCCATGCATTTTCTCTTTGTTGGTACGATCTCTCTCCTTGACACGTCTACCATGCAATTCATTTATTGTTGGTTATCATGTCTGCGAGCTAACCTTGGTGAATAGACATACCATATTTCTTTTACTTGCTAGATGCAGAGCACAAAACCCTAGTGTACAAGAGGCGTAGATTTCATTTGCCGATAACCATACAAAACCCTAACCCTAATTTCTAAGTGGATTAATTGCATAATGTAACGTCTAAACGTTCCAGGGCACCCGAGGAATCCCACTTGTTGTTCGAGTGTTTCTCTGTCCATTTGGTCTTTTATAACCTCTGCTCGATTCTCTCATTGGCTCATGATCAAGGCGTTGAGTTGAGTGTTCACTTGGATAGCTGGAGCATACTTTCTCTTGTCCACACGTCCCATGAATATTTTAGACGTGGAACCCTTTGCTAGTCATGTAATAATGCTAGCTTGTTCGAGAACGTGTAGAGGTGGACGCACAACCGGTGAAGAGACCAACAAATTGAAGGCATTGCATAGTGAGAAACATCTTCCCTTTGACAACATGGAAAGATGTTTGGGATATGAATAATAATGCTTTCATTTTTTAATGCCACCTGTGTATTGATAGTAATTGATGTGTGTAAGATAAATGGAGTGAATACTTGTACCATCGGGAAAATAAAAAAGGACATTGCCTAGGGCAGAGGACTAAGGCTTGGTATCATCTAGAAAACAAAACCCTATGCACATCCTCAAAGATAAAACTAAGATAGACTAAAAAAAAACAATTCCTCACATGTATCCATGTTGGCAAAGTGAGTGGGCTATGATATCTTCGATTATAGATAAGATGGTATTAGAGTAGTTGCATCCTTGACCAAGACATTGCTTCCAGAACTATGAACAAAATACTGCAGACCTCAACATGGGCAAATAAAGTAGAGATAAGTTGGAAGACTTAAGGACTAGTAATGCTAAGCTTCGAGAAGAGAACGAGAGCTTGAAAGCACAGGTCAAGATGTTTAACAAGAGGATGGAAGAGATGGAGAAGCACATGGAGACCTTTGCCCAATTGTTTCCATTGCTCAAGAAGAAATTTAAAGAAGGCAAAGAATCCCTCATAACAATTAGAATAGATTGGGACAAGCACAGATCCTAGCTTGTATACCTTGGTGAGAAATTCATCTAGATGGATAACTGGCAAGATGATAGGTTCAAGTAGATGATGACACATCTGCAACGAGAGTTGAAGACAAGGAGAAGGCCTTGAAAAGGATTCAAGCCACTGTATAAGAGCACATAAAAGCAAGATAACCTTCCATTTCCACTGCAAATGCTAGCACCATGACTGAGACCACCTTGGTAAGCTCACTTCAGTAAACATCTCTCGAGAGAAGCTTGGTGGATTCAAGAAGAATACTAAGGGCATTGATGCTAAACTCCTAAAGAAAATGGGCTATGATGGGCAAGGGATAGGCAAGAGGAGACAAGGAATCTTGAGCCCCATTGTAGTCACATCTTGGGCCAAGCATGAAGGCCTAGGTTTTGATGGCAGAAGTGAAAACTCCATCACCATGAAGAAAACCATTTTCATGAAGGCAACCAACATGCCAGAGTTATCCTGCTCATCAAGAGAAGGAGCAATAGTAGTGAGTGAAGGTGTCATATCACCACCACCTCAACCTTGTGGCAGATTGAAGGAGAGTAGTGATGATGAGAGTTTGCAGACTCAACCCACATTTGCACTCAGAAACAACAACAAACCAATAAGCGAAAGCAAGAAGAAGAATAAGACCAGGAGGTCTACGTTAAACAAGAAATTTCTTATGTGTCACCGCTGTAAGAAGAGAGGCCACACCATAGGCATTTGTTGGTATGAAGATAATTCTCACATTGTAGAAAGAAATTCCATCGTGAAGCAGCCTTCTTGAAGAAGCAAGACATGTTCCGCAGGCCTGATTGTTTCTAGAAGTTGAATGGAAAGAAGGCTTCTACAATCCAATGGCATACACAAAGGCACATGGAGAAGAGGAGTATGATAGGAAATCCTTGTAGTAGCTATGTGAAGTTTTTCCACCACTACAAGTTGAGTATACATTGGGAAGCAAAGTGTTGGAAACTTCACACCGAGCTTCACCCCAAAAGCCTCACAATTAGGAGAAGGGTGTGGAAAGTGAAGATTGAAGAAGATGAAGAGCTTCCTGCATCTCCAGTCCAAGTGACATAAGTTTTCCAAGGATATATAACAACACAGGAGAGCAACAAAACAAACAAGAAGGATAACAAGTTGATGTAAAGAGTAGCCACAACCCAATTCTTTTTTTCGAAATTGCATCTGAAGAACCCTATCATGGATTTGTGCTGGAGATTGGTGCACGAAGGTCAATGACCATAGAGGAGTTCTTGAGGGCTCCATGATGTGCCTTGCAAGAATGTGAATGCACTAGAGAGTTGTTTCCATGTCACGAAGCATATGATCCTAGCAGAGGAATGCAACCACATGTGAGGAGTTATTGTGTTATGGTAGCATGTTGGGATCACACTGAACATACCAACATTCGAATTGGCTTCATTGGTAGTCAAGATGGATTGTCTCCAAGAAAAAGAGAGAGATGGGAATGAATGTTGAGTCCAGAGTTTAGATTCAAAGATTGCTCAAAGTTGAGAGTCAACGAGAAGATTGCTTCACAACGGGAACAAGAAATATAGAACCAAAGCTAGAGCCATAACCGAGGACCAAAGCCAGTAGTCAGAGCTAGAGCCAAAGTTAGAGATTTAGCTAGGAGTCAACGTCAGAGCCATGTTCCAAAGAAGTAGACAACACTGATCCAGATTAGTTTCCTTGAGATTTTGGAGACCAAAAATCCTCTCAATAGGGAGGTGTGATCCGAAACATATTTGGACTAAAGAGTGGATAAGACTCAATACCTGCACGTAGATTGACAATCAAAATGCATTATGTAAGCCACGTAAAACAATGTAAAACAATGGAGGCTTACATGTAATAAGCCAAACAATGATGTAAGAGAAATTAGTTAAAGAAAAATAATTAGAGATGACTAGGAAACAAAAGGAGAGAAGGCTAAGGAACGAGAAGTGAAGAGCCATGACTATTGGCCTTCCCTTACCCACTATATCTCTCTATTTCTTCACTCTCACTCATTTCTAAAGGGATTTTGGCCAAGGAGAAGGAGAATATTGTAAAAACTTGCAGAATTACAAAAGAGGAACATTGAGCACCATTCAATTGGTTTTCCCAAGTTGGATTCTAGGGTAAAAATCATGTCTCATTGAGTTATTTTATTACTGTGTGCTGTGGTTAAACTCACCATTATATTTCATTGTAGCTTGTTGGTTACATTTTTAAACAAATTCTCTGTATCTTAGAGAGGGGATGTAGAGTGACTTGTTGTATCTTGTTTTATTAAGGTGTGGAGAGTACCTTGAGAATAATGATTATTCATGTTATCTAGTAATATTAACTTCTGGGATTTCTAAGAACCCGTCCTTGCTTCGGGACATCCCAATGATTGCATGCTTGTTGTGTAACCTACCCACGATCTTTCCTATGCCTCTAGGCGTCCATGAAACTTCTAAGAGTCGCTCTCTCTTCGGGGTGAATTTTTATGCCTGGCTAATGTTTTGGAATGCTCACACAGAGCTCCCATTTTCTAGGCACGTGTAACCATTGGAGGATCATTTAAATTTTTGTCTAGGCATATCTAGCTCCACTGAGCCATTCCCTGAGCTGCTAGTCATCCCATATCTAGTTTTCTTGCTACCCACGACTTTGTATGTGTAGCTAACACTACCCAAAACCAATCCCTAGCTACTGGGCACTCCATACGTTGCTATTTTCTGCTAGAATACAAAGTGTGAACCATCTTCATGAAGAGAGACCCCATGAATTTTTTTTCACTTTCAAACACAATATATTTGTAAAAGTGAGGTTATTAGAAGGAGAGGTATCACAACGTGGACCAACTTCTACTTTCCACGTGGCTCTTTGGTTACCATTTCTGCCTTTTTTCAAAAGGGAATAACTCTTTCACACCCGAAGTTCATTTTTAGTGCTGTTTTTTTGAAACATCCCATTTTTTCAAGATCTTTCCATCCAGACCATCAATTTCATCAATTTGTTTTTGTATATTTTAATATGGCATCTTTGAGTGATCTTTTTCTTACCAATACCAACTACTTCTCATGGAAATCCCATATGGAAGATGTATTAAGAAGTAAATGATTGTACCAGATTACCTTGGGAAAATAATTAGAACCCAATGATGATGAAGAGAAATTCAAATGGGATAATAAGAGTAACTAAGCACGTGGACTAGTCAAAATTTCCATCTCTCATGATTTACGATTTCACCTTCAAGGAATTGATGCTCCCGATGCATCTTAGACTAATATTGAAGCTGTGTTTGGTAAACGCAATATTATTGGAGCCCGCTAGATAGAAAATCAGTTAACGAATCTAAGTCCTACTTATTTTTCTTGCATTGAAGATTATTTATCCAAGTTCAAAACACTTATACTTTTATGTATAGACTACAAAATAGATTTGGAGGAAGACTGATGCATCTATATTATCCTTTCTAAGCTTGGTAGTGCATATTTTGTCTTTGTATCTACCTTTTATGCCATTAGAGATGCTCTAGCGAGTGCCTATAAAGATCCCACTCTTGAGTATTTTTTTGATGCTTTGATTAGAGAGCAAGATAAACTTGTGCAACTTTGAGTGATCAACATTGTAGGTACCTCCAACAAAGCCTTAGTGGCCCAACATAAAGATAAATCCAAGAATCCCAAGAAGCAACATCCTCACCACAATAACAAGCAAAATAAGGGCTCCAAACCCTCTTAGCCAACTTCCACTCCTAATGGTGACAAATGAGAAAAATCTAAAAATAAGAAGATTGACAGACATTGTGACTTTTGTGGGAAAGATGGTCATGTGGAGTCCAAATGTTTTAAGAAGATGGAAGATTTAGAAGCAACGATGAAGAAAAACAACATCAATGTTGATTCTTCTTCTTCTTCTCATGGACATGTACTTTCTGCTTATGGTTTCTCCTTCAATGCAACTTCTACTTCTTCTTTTGATGAGTGGCTTATTGATTATGGAGCATCTTATCATATGGCTAAGGATAAATCCATATTTTTTTTCTCTAAATGAATGCAACACCAAGAAAATATTTGTTGGTGATGATAGATCTCTTAGTGTTGTAGGGTATGTAAAAATTTAGGTAGATAATAGTCATTTCAATGATGTATTATGTGTTCCAAGTCTTTCTTGCAACCTTCTATCAGTATATCCGATCACTCATTCAGGTGAAGGTAAAACCATAGAGTTTTCACCTCACCAAGTTTTAATGAGGGATTTAAAAGATCCTAACCATTTCCTTACAACTAGAATTGTTGATGATATTACTAGGTTGTACAAGTTTGACAACTTTGGGTCATCATATTTTTCATCAATTTTTGTTGCTCATAGAAATGACTTGAGAAAACTTTGGCAAGAGTAGTTTGGTCATCTAAACTATCGCTCATTGCAATGACTATGTAATCAACAGATGGTGTTTGGTCTTCCTCTTGTTTCTTGTAGAGATGGTGTTTGTGCTAGTCGTGTTCTCAACAAACATCATCGGGATAGTTTTGAAAAACGTGCCTCTTGGCACGCCTCGACCCCTTTGCAACTTGTTCATAGTGACTTGTGTGGTTCACTATCTTCTCCTTGTTTTTGTGGGTGCAAGTTTCTTAATTTTCATTGATGACTTCCCTAGACACACTTGGGTTTACTTTTTAAAACTTAAGAGCAAAGTGTTTGACAAGTTTTTGGCCTACAAGGCCCTTGTAGAAAAATAATTTGGACATCGACTTCAAAGGTTAAGAGCAGATAATGGAGGTGAATATGTGAAAAACAATTTTACAAGTTACTACACTACACAGGGCATCCAAATACAACACACTGTCCCATATACACCACACCAAAATGATGTTTCTTAGAGAAAGAATTTCACATTAAAAGAAATGGCTAATTGTATGACCCAATCTAAGGGATTAAGTCTTAATTATTGGGCGAAAGCCATCAATTATGAAAATTACATAGTAAATCACACTCCCACTAAGGCTCTAAAAATTATAACACTGGAATAAACATGGAATAAACTTAAGCCAGATGTAAGTCACTTTCATGTATTTGGTAGTGTAGCATGGGCTCACATTCCTGATGAAAAAAGAAAAGCTTTACAACCTAAAAGTGAGAAGTGTATTTTTGTTGGATATTCTGAAGATGTCAAAGGTTACATACTTCTTCAACCTCATTCCAATGAAATTATTATTAGAAGAGATGTTAAATTTGATGAAATCTCTTGGCCTACAAGCCTAATTCAATGTTTGTTCCTTTTTCAACCTGCAAGCCATCTTCAACGTTTGTGCCTTCTTCTGTTCCTATTTTGGTTTCTTCTTCTTCTTCAGATGATGACAATGAAGATGAAAATCCACCTCCGCCTACTCACCTTCCTCCAGATGAGTCTAATGAACACGAACCTGCACTAACACCACCGCTTCCTAGATGGGTCCGTTCAACACGAGAAGCAACTGGTGATATTGCCGGTGATCCTTTAGATCAATGTCAGACTCATTCACAGTTCCAATGAGTATGTTCTCATTTGGCTCAAGTTTTAGAGACTCATGATCCAGAGACGTTTCTAGAAGCTTCAGGTCATCCAGATTGGAATACAACAATGAATGAAGAGTATCTCTCTTTAATGGTGAACGATACTTGGGATCTTGTACCTCTTCCGAAAAAAAGAAAAATTTTGAGATGTAAATGGGTCTATAGAACTAAGTATGCATTAGTTAGAAGTGTTGAAAGACACAAGGCCTGATTAGTTTCCAAAGGATTCTCTCAATTTGAAGGCATTGACTACAATAAAACCTCCTCCCCCGTAGCTAAAATGAATTCCATTCGCCTTATTCTAGCCCTTGTTGCTTCACATAAATGGGAGGTCCATTAGATGGATGTTAAATCCACCTTCTAGCATGGAGATTTGCAAGAATAAATCTACATGGAACAACCTCTTGGCTATCTCCAGAATGATTCCAACCTTGTTTTCCACCTTAAGAAATCTCTTTATGGTCTTAAGCAAGCTCCTCGAGCTCGGTATACCAACATGGACATCTTTCTTCTTGATACCGACTTTTCTAGATGTCATTCTAATCCTAATGTCTATACTAAGAAAGTAGGAAGCCATCTCATAATTCTTGTTCTTTACGTTGATGACCTTAATATCCTCATTGGTAGTGACCCAAAACTTTTGACCCATGTGAAATCCAGTGTTAAAAATAAATTTGAAATGACAGACTTAGGCTATTTGCACTATTTCCTTGGCCTCCAAGTATTAGTGGGAGATAAGCTCTAATGCCTTCTTCCTTCTCCTATTGTGTCTCCTTTGTAAATCCTTCAATCCTATCCCAAGTTGTTCTTAAGTGGGGGATGTTAGGATATTTAGCCACTTAGGAGTTAGTTAAGATCAACTTGGTCTAATGTGTCGTTAGGTAAACATGTGTTTCTTTAATATGCATTTGTAGTTAGGAAATCCGACGGTCACGATATGTTCTCGACATAGAGTGATTTGACGATTCATATTCTCCTCGATCTTAATGACTACATTGATCCATGACTTAACACTCAATTGGACCATGATCTCTATTTAAAGAGCATGGAGGGTCATTTGCTGATGATCGGTTGCGAAAATTTCTCTTGTAAATCTCTATGTAATATTTTATTTTGAATTAATAAATTGCTCTAAGTGGCCACGTTGGCTGGGACTATGGACGTTTCCCCATAGATTTTACCATGTAAAAATGTTGGTGTGTTGATCTTTGATTTAGTTGTGTAAGTGGTTACTGAAAGTGTTCGTCCTCTATTGAAATACATATATTGTCGAACACCTTGAATTTTTTTTTATGTAAAATAAACACAATTAAATTTTCATTAATAATAAAAAAACTTTCTATTTTCTCAAAAATATTTCTAAATTATTCAATTATAAAATTAAAAATGAAAATTAAAAGTTTATTTTTATTTCACAATTAATCTTTATATTTGACATTCAAATTCAAAATAAAAAAATATACATTGTCTTACCTTTCCCATCTAAAGAACTAAAAAAAAGACACTTTGCAGTGTTTTCAACATGTCCTACATCTACTTAGGATAGTCTTTGCACAATTAAGATTTTTTGGAATTTTCCTTTGAAATAATTTATTTTCTTAAACTAGTATTTTTAAAAGTGCATATAAAAGACATCTTTCAAACCTATGATATGTCTTTGACTGTAAATAGAAAGAAAAAATGTGAATGATGCCTCTAAATGAAATATTAGAGGTCCTTAATAAAGAAAACATGATATTTAATAAAAAAATAAAGAGAAACTTCTCACCCCATAATATGCATTATGGGAAGGGTAGAAGTATGGTTGATTATGCCATATCCTCTACTTTATTGTTAAATAAAATTAGTAATGTTGAGATGATGCAATTGAGGAAATAATTATACATAATATAAAATTGATTTTTTTTTTCAATAAAATTAGTAATGTTGAGATGATGCAATTGAGGAAATAATTATACATAATATAAAATTGATTTTTTTTTTCGAGAAAAGTAAAATTTCTAATTTAAAAAAATTATATTCATTATTAGATAATGAAATTTTATATAAAAGTTTTATTTTAATTTAATTAATTTATTTAAAAAAATATTTTTAAAAAGTACATATTAATGGTGAACATTTTGCAAACCTAAACGTATTAAATTGAAATAAAAGATGTTAAATTTATTTAAATAAGTTTAATAAAACAAAATATTATAAATCATAAATATCATTTTTTTATAAAATATCAAGAACGTTTTTTAGATTTAAATATATTAAATTGAAATAAAAACTATTAAATCTTTTTAAATAAGTCTAATAAATTTAATAAAATAAAATATAATAATAATAATAATTTATTTTTAAGGTCACGGTCAAGCCACACTAAATTGGTGTATGAGACTCTCTTGTTTGTGGGTTAAGGGACCTCCTTCGCCCAACGATTTGATTGGTAAAGTCTACAGAGGTATACATATCTTACCCCCCTCTGGATTTGAACTTGTAACCTTTTAGAAGGAAACACATATTCTTAACCATTAGGCCCACTCAGACTGTGAAATCATGAACATTAATACTTAATAAAATATCAAGAAAATCAAACTAATCTTTTATATAAAAAAAAATCTACAACTTCTAAATTAACATCATCTTTAAAAAGATAATATTAATATTAACATTAATGATTAGAATTCCTATCTAAACATTTTTTTAATTTATCTCTAATCTTTAAATTAAAATTTAATTTCACTTTATGTTTTGTTTTATCAAACATACACCTATATTAAATTATAGTTTATTAATCATAAATGTAATACAAGATGTAACCTTACATCGCATTTCCGTGAGTTGATTGTTGAATCGGTGGACTCAACTTTGACACATATATATTATTCATGGTTATATAATATTTATGGTTTCTCAACACTTTTCTTTTCTTTTGGTGCATGATAAAAATTTTTATTTAAAATTTTGGGAAAAAATATCATGAAACTAAACACTTTTGCTTTGGTGCATGAGTCAAAATTATTTAAAGTTTTGGGAAAAAACATCATGAAACATGATAAAGTTCATATAATGCAAAGCTGGTATGTATTTATATTCTGTGTTTAAATAGGAATATGTAAGTCAAACTTGAAAACTACACTTCGATATCAATGATGGAAATTCATTCTAGGCTAGGATTTTATGAGAGGGGTTGAAAAAGTTTTCAATTTTTTGCTCTTGTCCATTGTCCCTCTTTTGACAATTTACCTAGAGCCACTCTTTCATTTGGATTGAACATTCAAATTATGATATAACGTTCTCTTTACAAGGAGTAATGCCTTTTATGCCGTTTCCCATTTGCATTCCCTTCGTTAAGATTACTTAGGGATGATTTTGGTTATACAAATGATTATAGTCATTGATATCAAGGTCATAAAATTGAGTCATCATTTGAATCCAAGAATTTAAAAAGTTATGTTGAAGCAACAAAAAAAAATGTGGTGTGGGGTTTATTTCCTACAACAGCAATTTGCTAACATTGATTGACATGTTTTAATTTACAAGTACTCAAGTCATATTTTGTAGGTAGGTGATTTAAAATTCTTGTTAAATGCTAGGGATGATTGATTAGATATGGGTGTCTTCATTGCCCTTCTCCCACATAGCTTTGCCATCACCGAAGGCTTACTCATTGTCATGTAAAACATGTTTTCATGATTTTTTATAGACCGTCTTTTGTTTCTGTTACATTTTCATTAGTTTTGTTAACATTAGATTTACCATAGCATTTTTTTTTATCTTCTTTTAACATTCAATAACCATATACTGAAATATATAAGCAACAGATAAACAAACATAAGAAGGCACAAAGATTTATCCTAGGAAAACCCCAAACTCGGGGAAAAACCCAACCAACTTTTCTTAGAGAGAATCTTTCTAATATTCCAATACAACCATGAATAAGCTCTATTCACAAGAGCAAACCAACAATGAAGAAACCCCGATAACAAATACTTATATCTTCTTCTTGTCAAACCCTAGCGATGGTAGACAACTGAGTCACCACAGAATTGACACAAGAGGGGTGCATCACTAGAGCAAGATAACGCACCATAGAACTGGCACAACTAGTAACTAGTAACTGCAACTGCTACTGCAACTGCAACTGCTACTGCAACTGCAACTGCTACTGCAACTACAACTACAACTGCTACTGCAACTGCAACTGCTACTGAAAACTGGCACGAAGCAACTGGGCATCACCAAACAACCTTAGCGCAACTCTTCCAGAGGTAGCACACAAGAGAGACCACCAAGAGCCACCAAGAATATCCTTCCCCAAATGGGGCACACTCTTCAAGAGAACTAGAACCCAAAAATAACGAAATTGCCACAATTGCAGTTGCCAGCAAACTAGTGCGCACTACAAAAGGAGAACTGTCCGACTGTACAAATGAAATGATCCAAATATGTATTTATACTAATCTGAGTGCTTGTATGGGACCGACATATTATTTTGGGTCTTCATGTTTACTTTATTATTTCTGTGGGCTGACTTCTCTTCCTCGAAATTATATTTCCACTTTATTATTTTCCCGTGGGCCGACTTCTCTTCCGGGGTGTTCTTCAACTATTCAATGGTCTTCCTTTGACTTCTAGAATCTTCTTCTTCTCTAAGAAAAATTGTCTAGGAGAGAATACCTCCCACTACTACCAAAACATCAACAATTCCATGCTCAACAATGTTCATTTTTTCCCATATTTTTCTCTGTACATACTCATTGGTATCCTCTTGAACCATGGTTTTACATTTTTTTTAAGCATGACAATATCATTCCTCACATTCCACAACTTACCTTCATATGTAATATAAGGCTCCCTTTTGTATACACTTATTTTGTTATGGATCCTTAATTATTTTATAATTGTGTTGTTAGAGAATAACAAGCAAACAATATAGTTCTTCCTTCCAATTTCTTTTGCATAGGAAATACAAATATATTAAAGAGTTCTTCCTTCCAACTTTTCTTACCTAGGAAATATGAGTTTATTGTTAATATCTTTGAAAGTTTGGAAATATGAGTTTATTGTTAATATCTTTGAAAGTTTTCTAGGGTTACATGATCATAATTAAGGACGATTCTTCTTTTTCCCGAAGGGTCCTATAAGGAAACGATTTCAAATATAAAAAAGAAGTATTGAACAACATGACATGAGCTTGCTATTTTGAAGTCTCTAGAGTTAGGGTTAATGTTATTTGGTGGTTATACTCGAACCTACCTAAACCGTGTTAGGAATTTTCTATTTCTTGTAATATAATCCATTCACTATTAAAAAAAAATTGAGGGTTTAAATTGTTTTTATGGAAGGGACAATCCATTTCAAAATTTGGTTTTAGCAACAAGACAACAAAAGATAGATCTCCTATAAAACATCTTTCATACTACCTTAGAAATATTCAACACATTTTGAAGTGGATGTTCGGGGAGGGTTACTATTGCATTTGCTATAAAATATCTTTTCCATTTTCGGATTTCGTGAGTTGATAAGATATTTAAATGTAGGTACTTGAACAATATTGCTTTGATTGATGACTTCTATTTTGAACAACCTAGAACAACCTTAGTCTAGATTGTTGGATGCATGTTATTGCTAATGAAAATTTTGGCATAGTTTCTTCATCTTTGGTGTCACTAGTTTCTTTCTTGTTCTCCTTTTTAACTCTAAAACCTTTGCTATTTTCAATTCTATAGTGATATTTTTTTGTTTTGTTTTGTATTTGTGTCCCAAGGCCCATGGTTGATCACATTTGCAACATTTACTTTCCTTCTTCAATTTCTAAATTGTGGAATTGGCTATCATTTTGTTGGTTATTGTTCTCATTTGAATAAATATATTTTATTTTTTCTTCATTGAATGGAAAGCTTGAAGTTGGTTTGCAAACTTCGTTCCTTAGACGGAAAAAAAAGTGTTGTTAATCTACAAGTTTTTCCACACACTTAACCTTATGTTTTGCCTTTTCAATGGATTTAATATTATACATCTCGATGTAATTTTTATATTCTTATATTTTAATAATATGAACAACATATCTGATTTGATTAATTGACATGAGTATGTGAGTTATAAGCATTTCCTAGTTGTATTCTTATGATTCTTCTATTGTTTTAACTAGACATGTTCTTATGATTTTTATATTGTTGTAACTAAATGTATTTTTGTTAAAAATGTTCTTTCCTCCATGTCTCATATATTTTTAAAGAAATATTTTTTTATCACAACTTACATATATAATGATTCTCTGGATTGTCCACCAAATGAACCAGTTTTATGTCAGTATTTCCATATTGATTTATGTTATTTAAATCCATTTATATTATTTTAATGTTTTCATCATTATTTTGAATGTGTAAATTTGAAATAAGTATGGTATAGTTTGATGTATTTTATAATTTTATTGATCTGTTAGATATGTTTTTTAGCTAAACTAATTACACATTAATAATATATAAAAATGGTACACTCAACCATATCTAATGCGTGTTAAAATGGAAACCATGCATAAGACATGAAACACACTTAATCTGACACATGTCTTCAATATATCTATAAAATTTTGTAACAACACTGGTATGCCTACAGATCATATACATAAAAAAACTACACTGAAAACTTAATTAGCCATCTAAGAACCATAAAGCACACAAATCCACATGATTAACTGAGAGGTGGATTAGCTGGGTTTGCATGACTAGAAGTCTCATGCAACTTAACCTTGCATAACTGGAAGTCTCATGCAACTTGGCCTTGACTTTGATGCCCGTCTCCATGTCTTCGTCTAGCACAATCGGATTAGAACTGATGCCTAGTGATCCTAGATATCCTGCCACGTCTACGCATTCCTTCTCGTCATCCAAACCCCAATTAGTGACCTTAAATCTAATGTCGAAGGAAACTTTGCACAACACAATACATTTTTCTTCCAATCTTCGAAGACGATCCAAAGTCTCCTCATGTTTGTCCTGATTAGCCTGAGCATATTTCAGGGACAAAACAATGATAGTTTTAGATATCCAATAGAACTCCATGGCTTTGAAAACCTTTCTATCTCTAGATATGGAAAATCTAGTGCATATTACCCATACATAAAACTCATGTTTGACGTAGCAATTTTGAGGGCTATGATCTCAATTGCCTGACCTTTCTCACATATATTTTTAGTTTTTCTTGCATTTTCGACAAGGTGATGGATTGGAAGAGTTTCCTGGCCTACTCAGCGACCCATTCTGCACCCGTTCCATGGGCATGACCAGGAGTGCACGAGGTGGGAGGAGGCTTAGAAGCTTCTCACTTCCTGGCACCTCGAATGCTAGACATAGGGTTGTTTGTTTCCATCTGGAGACTTGTGACTCGAGAGGGGAAGAACTAAAACATAGTGACCAAACCAACATGGACAAAGTCCAAACCAAAGCTGGGTTGGATGCCCCAACTTCCAAACAACAATAAACACCAAGTAGACTCATATGGGGGAAGCCTACGCCTTATTTCCAATTCTAGTGTTGAGGGTGACACACAGGGCCAAAGGCAGAATGGTGATGCTCTCCCCAACAAACAAATGAATCATATGAAGTAATCCCCCACCCCAAGAGACAAAGAAGACCCCATGAAAAAATAGGAGAAATATAGAAAACCTAGCTCGTGTCATCCCATAGAAAAATGTCTTTGTCTTTGAACACAAACCTGCATAAAGAGGCCACCAAAATCTCATCCTTAGGAAAACAGTGCAGCCTTACTAAGAAACCATACTTAAGAATCAAGAGCTCGCCTTCAACTATGATCCACCTAGTTTGTCTCATGAGAGCAGCTTTGCAAAATAATTAGGAGGCAAATGTACTTACCGTTATCACCAGAAGAGCGTCGCACAACTGAGAGCTTCTACCACCTTCCCTCATGAATGCCATTAACCATGGGCCAACCTCACATGCCTTGGAATGAAAACCCTCTGTCCTTACCCATAGTCGCTTCAAGGTCACACACGATGTAATGAAACCTCCTGTACATACCCTCCTTTGCCTCAACAACACGACAAGACTAACGAGACACATGTATGAAATCTTCCCCATCACGTATCAAATGTGTATAGACCAAGATCGATCACCTCATCCAAGGGGATCCATTTGGTACATTTACTAATATCCTTCCCATCAATTTTTTTTAAATTTAAATTTTTATTTTATTTAGAGGTGATATTGGACTAATATTGAGGTCTGAAGAAGGTGTAAAATTAGGTAGGTCTTGGGACCACGTAAATAAAATTGGGTATGCCATAAGTTATTTTACAATGTTTGTTAGATTATCGATTTTGTTTGTGAGTTTGTTATTGATCTACTCCATTTGATTCTGCAATACCAGTAGATCATTTTGATATTTCCATGATTTGTTTTTGGAAAAATGAAGAGTTTGAGTCAATTCTTGTTGTGGTTGACCTAGACAACTAGTTTGGGTCAGCATGTAGCATTAAGTTAGGACATGGATAGGCTATACATTGTACACGTAGCTAGTTAATGTGCACTTTTGGCTTTTGCTTAGATAATCTATAGTTATAAAGCCTAATTTGAGTTTTTAAGGCCCTACTCTGAGTACTATTGATCGATTCATGACATTGCAACTTTATTCGTAGGTGATGCAGTATGTCCATGACTTATCCCTTTTTGTTTATGCAGTAGTGTATAAGCCCTATGATGTTGTGCGTAGAATGCCCTTATAAACTAAAAAAACTTAAGATTTGTACTTCCTTTTCAATTTCATTACCACTTTAGTAGAAAGGGTAGAATAAATATATGAGAAAACATTTCTTTGGTGTGTAATACATAAAGAGAAGTAGAGTGCATTATGTTAATATATGTATGAAACATCCATGCTTAGAAATCAAAATACTAAAAAAATAAAAAAAACACGCACACACAAACTAATGTAGATCTATTTAATTTTAGATCTTTTAAACACAAAGATGTTTGTGTCTCAATTGTTTTTTGATCATCTTGATGAGTAATGAATTCAAAATTAAATTAGAATTACATTGATAAATACACATTTTAAATGCACAACTACGTGAAATAGAGACATTTTTGAATATGGAGCCACTTGTTAATATTTGTCATTATTAATTTTATGGCCAACTAACTTGTTATTGTTATGTTTTTTTTTCTATAGTAATATATTTTTCTTATACATGTAGTATACTTGATTTTTTTATATTTTTGTTTGGTATTGGTGTGAATGACCTACTTGTTAGTTAATCTTTATCTGACATTGGATATATAAAAATTTGTGTCATTGTACAAATTTTTATATATCCAATGTCCATTAGATAAAGATTAACTAACAAGTAGGTCATTCACACTAATATCAAACAAAAAAAAATAAAAAAATTCAATTAGTCCAAATTTTATAGTATAAAATTATTTTTACTTAAAAAATTGTTAAATTTTCTTAGAAACTATATATAATCCCGAGAAATTTGAATATTTGTGGGTTAGTTATGTACAAACTCTTAGGGGGTCTGACGATGGAGGTCGGATAGGAGAACTGAGGACGGATATGAGACCAGACAGTTGTGGAAGACAGGCCTGGTGACCGACGATAGGGCTGGGGTTGTCTCCCAGGCTTTCTTGGACAGGAGCGGTTGCGGGTAGCACTTTTTCGGTGAGGATTTTCGAGACATGATACAAATTTCTAGGGGTTTGGCTTGGAATACGTTTGGAAGGTAGGGCTTCTGTGAAGCTCCTTTTCCGGACTGAATTGGCATGTATCTGGGTGGGGCGGCGGCTTCGAGTGTTGAGGTGGGTGGACCAACGTCAGGGGCCCCATAAATCCCTATCGAAAATTCACTGGGCCTAGAGGAACTAAACCCAAAGGGTTTGAATTTACCTCTGACATCTGGTGTTTATCTGGGGAATCACACCTTGTCTGCCTTGTCTTTTTCGAGTGGGCTGACATTTGGTCCCTCGATGAATATTTTGCCAGGTTTTGATGTGGTGCTAGACCCTATTTCGGCTCTGTCAGAGGGTTTAATTGAGTGCATCGAATCCGAGCTAGGATCTATACTTAATGCTGACAGTTGGGCCTCACAACAAAAATCTTTGGAGACGGATGACGCTGGAGCCCAGTTTCCACCCTCAGAGCTCATCGATGATTAGGGAACATTCCCGGAACTTGCGACGACGGTTAGTGCTTTCTTCGGGAGGGGTTCTTCTCCAGGTAGGGTTTCTGGCCTTCTTGCTTCTCCATCGGGACCGGAATCAAAAGGTTTTGTGAAGAGAGGTGGAGGAGATCGCGCGAAGGATATTGGGGGAACAATTCGGCCGACTCATAAGAGTTCTTAGTGTGCTCGGGATCTTTCAGATCCAGACTGTTTGGTTTTCGGCGAGGACATAGATATGGACCGTGTGGTCGAGTTTTTAGAACTCGTGGTAGTGGGGCGAGCGAGAGGTAAAAGGTTGGGTACTGCCTTTCTTCGCTCCTGGGTGGACAAATATTGGGGTACAAAACTTTCTTCCTCCCCCAGTATTCGGTTATTAGCCAGAGGTTGGTTTTCTTTTGTCTTCAAGGACTCCTCTGATGTGGCCTGGGTTCTTTCTAAAACTTGGACAATGGCTGACACCCCAATTGTCCTCAAGCGTTGGACCCCAAACTTTGATGCCAAATGGGAAAGAGTTGATGTGGTTCCGGTTTGGGTCCAGCTACCGGGCCTTCCTATGAAATATTGGAACTCTGCTCGGTTCTCGACCATAGGTAACAAAATTGGTGAATTCTTGGAGGTTGATTATTCTTTTGAAGACACAGGTCTTATGATAGTAGCAAGGATCTTAGTGCGGTTGGACCTTCGTCTGGGTCTCTTAAAGGAGCTAAAAATTGCGACGGCCTCCGGTACCTTCCTTCAGCCCTTGGATTATGAAGGTATCCCCTTCAGATTCCATAGATGTCATGCTTATGGGCATGGTGTAGTGGACTGCACACTTCCCTTTAAGAGCAAGTTTAGGGGCACTTTGGACACTGGAACATGCACTGATCATGAAAGAGTGGTCTCGAGTATTGGGGTCAATGAAGGCACACATGCAGTTATCTCCCAGGATGCAGACTCAGGCATGAACAATAGGCGACATTCGTCTTCCCCGGTGGGACCTTCTTCGTTGGATAGAGACCCATCTTACGCTAAAGTTCAAAAATCCTCTCCGCAAGCTTGTCCAAGATCTCTTTCGGTGTTGGGTAAGCAACATTTCTCCTTACCTATGGTTGCTCCTTCTGTTTTTGAATTAGCTCTTCCTTCGGGCTCGCTGGGGTTAGACATCTATCCTTCGTTGGGTCTTCCTTGTCCCTTCTTTCTCCCTTGGCCTGTGTTGGCCTTTTGCTCTTTTCCCCCCTGGGGCTATTTTTCCTTCTACGCTAAGCACACCTGTGGTTATTTTGGAAAAAGTGACAAGTATTTTTTGTTCTTCTGGGGATTCAATGACCCCTGTGAATGATTGTCTTGGGGGTTCTAACTCGGCCTTTGTATCCTTACCTTTGGAGACTGTTTTCCCCTCTCCCTCTCCTCCAGGGTCTTTATGTGGGTCTCCCTCCTTTTCAACTTTACATTCGTCTTCCAGCTCCCAGTCTCTTGAGGGATCCATGATCCGTTATACCCTTCGCAATAGGGATGTGTTCTCTGAGGCTCCGAGCGGAGGCCCTGTGGAAGATCCTCTCGGGTCTGGCTTGGGGTCTCTCCCCCGGGCTTTGTCTTCCTCGTGGGGATGAAGCAGGCACTCACACTTTCTTTAGGCACAAGATCGAGCCAAAACCGATGTGGCTTCGAGCAAGAAATCCTCCATCGAATGGCCGCTTAGAGAAAAGAAACCCCAGGAGTTGGTTACCTCATGAAAATTCTCTCTTTCAACTGCAGGGGTTTGACGAGCCCGACTAAAAAATTGTCTTTGAAAAGACTAGTCTCTGTTAACTCTCCAGTAATAATTTTTCTTCAAGAAACCCTGGGAGTCAGTGAGATGGTGGTAAAATATTTGGAAGCCCTTCTTCCAGGTTGGTCGTTTGTGGCGGTTGATGCAAAAGGGCGCTCGGGGGGTCTTGCCACTGGTTGGAGACTCAGAAGCGACATATGTGATAACGTTTGGGGCTTTGATTCAGGGACTGGTCTCAATTTGTTCTCTAAGGAGTTAGGGTGCGCCTTGGTGCTCATTAATATTTACGGTCCCTATGCTGAGTGAAAACTCTATTGGGATTCTCTGGCCTTATGCCCTTGGCTCTCTTAGCCAAGGCTCATTGTGGGCGGGGACCTAAATTTTTCCTTGGGAGCGAGGGAAGTTTGGGGCCCCCGTTCGATTTTGGACCCATTGACTGACTATTTCTAGCACTATTTTGATACTCTTGGGTTGTTGGATTTGTATTTGGTAAAGTTACAACCAACCTGGCGAAATTTGAGAAACGGTGATGCTCGAATTGCAAAACGCTTGGATCACTTTCTATTGATGGAGGAGCTGGTAGACTCCCTAGGCCTTGCTTGTCAATGGGTGGCTAGTGGTGGCGAATTAGATCACAACCCGATTTTAGCGGCAGGGTCTGATGGACAACCAACCCCTTCAAATTCTTCGAAGGCTGGCTAAAGGATCCAGATTATCAAGCCTTGGTTCGTACTCTGTGGATTCCTATAGGACCAATTCACTGTGGATTTTTATCACAACTTACATATATAATGATTCTCTGGATTGTCCACCAAATGAACCAGTTTTATGTCAGTATTTCCATATTGATTTATGTTATTTAAATCCATTTATATTATTTTAATGTTTTCATCATTTTTTCGAATGTGTAAATTTGAAATAAATATGGTATAGTTTGATGTATTTTATAATTTTATTGATTTGTTCGATACGTTTTTTAGCTAAACTACTCACACATTAATAATATACAAAAATGGTACACTCAACCATATCTAATGCGCGTTAAAATGGAAACCATGCATAAGACATGAAGCACACTTAATCTGGTATATGGCTTCAATATATCTATAAAATTTTGTAACAACACTGGTATGCCTATAGATCATATACATAAAAAAACTACACTGAAAACTTAATTAGCCATCTAAGAATCATAAAGCACACAAATCCACATGATTAACTGAGAGGTGGATTAGCTGGGTTTGCATGACTAGAAGTCTCATGCAACTTGACCTTGCATAATTGGAAATCTCATGCAGCTTGGCCTTGACTTTGATGCCTGTCTCCATGTCTTCCTCTAGCACAATCGGATTGGAACTGATGCCTAGTGATCCTAGATATCCTGCCACGTCTACGTATTCCTTCTCGTCATCCGAACCCCAATTAGTGACCTTAAATCTAATGTCGAAGGAAACTTTGCACAACACAATACATTTTTCTTCCAATCTTCAAAGACGATCCAAAGTCTCCTCATGTTTGTCCTGATTAGCCTGAGCATATTTCAGGGACAAAACAATGATAGTTTTAGATATCCAATAGAACTCCATGGCTTTGAAAACCTTTCTATCTCTAGATATGGAAAATCTAGTGCGTATTACCCATACATAAAACTCATGTTTGACGTAGCAATTTTGAGGGCTATGATCTCAATTGCCTGGCCTTTCTCACATGTATTTTTAGTTTTTCTTGCATTTTCGACAAGGTGATGGATTGGAAAGGTTTCCTGGCCTACTCAACGACCCATTCTGCACCCGTTCCATGGGCATGACCAGGAGTGCATGAGGTGGGAGGAGGCTTAGAAGCTTCTCACTTCCTGGCACCTCGAATGCTAGACATAGGGTTGTTTGTTTCCATCTGGAGACTTGTGACTCAAGAGGGGAAGAACTAAAACATAGTGATCAAACCAACATGGACAAAGTCCAA
>JASDQU010014030.1:148646-160415 GCA_032191745.1 Picea mariana | reverse complement strand
CACCCGTTCCATGGGCATGACCAGGAGTGCATGAGGTGGGAGGAGGCTTAGAAGCTTCTCACTTCCTGGCACCTCGAATGCTAGACATAGGGTTGTTTGTTTCCATCTGGAGACTTGTGACTCAAGAGGGGAAGAACTAAAACATAGTGATCAAACCAACATGGACAAAGTCCAAGCCAAAGCTGGGTTGGATGCCCCAACTTCCAAACAACAATAAACACCAAGTAGACTCATATGGGGGAAGCCTACGCCTTATTCCCAATTCTAGTGTTGAGGGTGACACACAGGGCCAAAGGCAGAATGATGATGCTCTCCCCAACAAACAAATGAATCATATGAAGTAATCCCCCACCCCAAGAGACAAAGAAGACCCCATGAAAAAATAGGAGAAATATAGAAAACCTAGCTCGTGTCATCCCATAGAAAAATGTCTTTGTCTTTGAACACAAACCTGCATAAAGAGGGCACCAAAATATCATCCTCAGGAAAACAGTGCAGCCTTACTAAGAAACCATACTTAAGAATCAAGAGCTCGCCTTCAACTATGATCCACTTAGTTTGTCTCATGAGAGCGGCTTTGCAAAATAATTAGGAGGCAAATGTACTTACCATTATCACCAGAAGAGCGTCGCACAACTGAGAGCTTCTACCACCTTCCCTCATGAATGCCATTAACCATGGGCCAACCTCACATGCCTTGGAATGAAAACCCTCTGTCCTTACCCATAGTTGCTTCAAGGTCACACACGATGTAATGAAACCTCTTGTACATACCCTCCTTTGCCTCAACAACACGACAAGACTAACGAGACACATGTATGAAATCTCCCCCATCACGTATCAAATGTGTATAGACCAAGGTCGATCACCTCATCCAAGGGGATCCATTTGGTACATTTACCAATATCCTTCCCATCAATTTTTTTCAAATTTAAATTTTTATTTTATTTAGAGGTGATATTGGACCAATATTGAGGTCTGAAGATGGTGTAAAATTAGGTAGGTCTTGGGACCACGTAAATAAAATTGGGTATGCCATAAGGTATTTTACAATGTTTGTTAGATTATCGATTTTGTTTGTGAGTTTGTTATTGATCTACTCCATTTGATTCTGCAATACCAATAGATCATTTTAATATTTCCATGATTTTTTTTGGAAAAATGAAGAGTTTGAGTCAATTCTTGTTGTGGTTGACCTACACAACTAGTTTGGGTCAGCATGTAGCATTAAGTTAGGACATGGATAGGCTATACATTGTACACGTAGCTAGTTAATGTGCACTTTTGGCTTTTTCTTAGATAATCTATAGTTATAGAGCCTAATTTGAGTTTTTAAGGCCCTACTCTGAGTACTATTGATCGATTCATGACATTGCAACTTTATTCGTAGGTGATGCAGTATGTCCATGACTTATCCCTTTTTGTTTATGCAACAGTGTATGAGCCCTACGATGTTGTGCGTAGAATGCCCTTATAAACTAAAAAAAACTTAAGATTTGTAGTTCCTTTTCAATTTCATTACCACTTTAGTAGAAGGGTAGTATAAATGTATGAGAAAACATTTCTTTGGTGTGTAATACATAAAGAGAAGTAAAGTGCATTATGTTAATATATGTATGAAACATCCATGCTTATAAATCAAAATACTAAAAAAATAAAAAAAAACACACACACAAACTAATGTAGATCTATTTAATTTTAGATCTTTTAAACACAAAGATGTTTGTGTCTCAATTTTTTCTTGATCCCAATTAATTTTTGATCCATCTTGATGAGTAATGAATTCAAAATTAAATTAGAATTACATTGATAAATACATATTTTAAATGCACAACTACGTGAAATAGAGACATTTTTAAGAATATGGAGCCACTTGTTAATATTTGTCATTATTAATTATATGGCCAACTAACTTGTTATTGTTATGTTTTTTTTTTAAAGTAATATATTTTTCTTATACATGTAGTATACTTGATTTTTTTTATTTTTGTTTGGTATTGGTGTGGATGACCTACTTGTTAGTTAATCTTTATCTAATGGACATTGGATATATAAACATTTGTGTCATTGTATTTAATTTAATGGTTCTTATTAATGAGGTTGTTAGTATGTTGATGTTCCTCAGTTGTATGGAAATTTTAGGAACTAAATTTTTCTATTTGGTTAATTTTTCATAATTTCTACATCAACACACTAACAACTTCATTAATAAGAACCATTAAATTAAGTACAATAACACAAATTTTTATATATTCAATGTCCATTAGATAAAGATTAACTAACAAGTAGGTCATTCACACTAATACTAAACAAAAATAAAAAAATCAATTAGTCCAAATTCTATAGTCAAATTATTTTTACCTAAAAAATTGCTAAATTTTCTTAGAAACTATATATAATCCCGAGAAATTTGAATATTTGTGGGTTAGTTATGTACAAACTCTTAGGGGGTCTGACGATGGAGGTCGGATAGGAGAATGGAGGACGGATATGAGACCAGGCAGCTATGGAAGACGGGCTTGGTGACCGACGATAGGGCTGGGGGTCGTCGCCCAGGCTTTCTTGGACAGGAGTGGTTGCGGGTAGCACTTTTTCGGTGAGGATTTTCAAGACATGATACAGATTTCTAGGGGTTTGGCTTGGAATACGTTTGGAAGGTAGGGCTTCTGTGAAGCTCCTTTTTCGGACTGAATTGGCATGGATTTGGGTGGGGCGACGACTTCGAGTGTTGAGGTGGGTGGACCAATGTCAGGGGCCCCAAAAATCCTTGTCGAAAATTGATTGGGCCTAGAGGAACTAAACCCAGAGGGTTTGAATTTACCTTTGACATCTGGCGTTTATCTGGGGAATCACATCTTGTCCGCCTTGTCTTTTTCGAGTGGGCTGACATTTGGTCCCTCGATGAATATTTTGTCGGGTTTTGATGGGGGGTTGGACCCTATTCCGGCTCTGTCAGAGGGTTTATTTGAGTGCATTGGATCCGAGCCAGGGTCTATACTTAATGCTGACAGTTGGGCCTCACAACAAAAATCTTTGGAGACGGATGACGCTGGAGCCCAGTTTTCACCCTCAAAGCTCATTAATGATCAGGGAACATTCCCGGAACCTGCGACGATGGTTAGTGCTTTCTTCGGGAGGGGTTCTTCTCCAGGTAGGGTTTCTGGCCTTCTTGCTTCTCCATCGGGACCAGGATCAAAAGGTTTTGTGAAGAGAGGTGGAGGAGATCGCGCAAATGATATTGGGGGAACAATTCAGCTAACTCATAAGAGTTCTCAGTGTGCTCAGGATCTTTCAAATCTAGATTGTTTTGTTTTTGGCGAGGACATAGATATGGACCGTGTGGTCGAGTTTTTAGAACTCGCGGTAGTGGGGCGAGCGAGAGGTAAAAGGTTGGGTACTGTCTTTCTTCGCTCCTGGGTGGACAAATATTAGGGTACAAAACTTTCTTCCTTCCCCAGTATTTGGTTATTAGCCAGAGGTTGGTTTTCTTTTGTCTTCAAGGACTCCTCTGATGTGGCCTGGGTTCTTTCTAAAACTTGGACAATGGACGACACCCCAATTGTCCTCAAGCGCTAGACCCCAAACTTTGATGCCAAATGGGAGAGAGTTGATGTGGTTCCGGTTTGGGTCTAGCTACCGGGCCTTCCTATGCAATATTGGAACTCTGCTCGATTCTCGACCATAGGTAACAAAATTGGTGAATTCTTGGAGGCTGATTATTCTTTTGAAGACACAGGTCTTATGACAGTAGCAAGGATCTTGGTGTGGTTGGACCTTCGTCCGGGTCTCTTAAAGGAGCTAAAAATTGCGACGGCCTCCGGTACCTTCCTTCAGCCCTTGGATTATGAAGGTATCCCCTTCAGATTCCATAGATGTCATGCTTATGGGCATGGTGCAAAATTCCCTTTAAGAGCAAGTTTAGGGGCACTTTGGATGCTGGAACATGCTCTGATCATGAAAGAGTGGTCTCGAGTGTTGGGGTCAATGAAGGCACACATGCAGTTATCTCCCAGGATGCAGACTCAGGCATGAACAACAGACGACAATCGTCTTCCCTGGTGGGACCTTCTTCATTGGACAGACACCCAGCTTATGCTAAAGTTCAAAAATTCTCTACGCAAGCTTGTCCAAGATCTCTTTCGGTGTCGGGTAAGCAACATTTCTCCTTGCCTATGGTTGCTCCTTCTGTTTTTGAATTAGCTCTTCCTTCGGGCTCGCTGGGGTTAGACATCTATCCTTCGTTGGGTCTTCCTTGTCCCTTCTTGCTCCCTTGGCCTGTGTCGGCCTTTTGCTCCCTCCCCCCCTGGGGTAATTTTTCCTTCTACGCTAAGCACACCTGTGGTTATTTCGGAAAAATTGACAAGTATTTTTTGTTCTTCTAGGGATTCAATGACCCCTGTGAATGATTGTCTTGGGGGTTCTAACTCGGCCTTTGTATCCTTACCTTTGGAAACTGTTTTCCCCCCTCCCTCTCTTCCTAGGTCTTTATGTGGGTCTCCCTCCTTTTCAACTTTACATTCGTCTTCCAGCTCCTAGTCTCCTAAGGGATCCATGGTCCGTTATACCCTTCGCAATAGGGATGTGTTCTCTAAGGCTCTGAGCGAAGGCCCTGTGGAAGATCTTCTCGGGTCTGGCTTGGGGTCTCTCCCCCGGGCTTTGTCTTCCTCGCGGGGACGAAGCAGACACTCACACTTTCTTCAAGCACAAGATTGATCCAAAACCTATGTGGCTTCGAGCAGGAAATCCTCCATCGAATGGGTGCTTAGAGAAAAGAAACCCCAGGAGTTGGTTACCTCATGAAAATTCTCTCTTTCAACTGCAGGGGTTTGACTAGCCCGACTAAAAAATTGTCTTTGAAAAGACTAGTCTCTGTTAACTCTCCAGACATAATTTTTCTTCAAGAAACCCTGGAAGTCAGTGAGGTGGTGGTAAAATATTTGGAAGCCCTTCTTCCAGGCTAGTCGTTTGTGGCGGTTGATGCAAAAGGGCGCTCGGGGGGTCTTGCCACTGGTTGGAGACTCAAAAGCGACATATGTGATAACGTTTGGGGCTTTTATTCAGGGATTGGTCTCAATTTGTTCTCTGAGGAGTTAGGGAGCGCCTTGGTGCTCATTAATATTTCCGGTCCCTATGCTGAGTGAAAAATCTATTGGGATTCTTTGGCTTTATGCCCTTGGCTCTCTCAGCCAAGGGTCATTGTGGGCGGGGACCTAAATTTTTCCTTGGGAGCGAGGGAAGTTTGGGGCCCCCGTTCGATTCTGGACCTGTTGACTGACTATTTCTCACACTATTTTGATACTCTTGGGTTGTTGGATTTGTATCTAGTAAAGTTACAACCAACCTGGCGGAATTTGAGAACCGGTGATGCCCGAATTGCGAAACGCTTGGATCACTTTCTATTGACGGAGGAGCTGGTAGACTCCCTAGGCCTTGCTCATCAATGGGTGGCTAGTGGTGGCGAATCAGATCACAACCTGATTTTAGCGGCAGGGTCCGACGTACACCCAACCCCTTCAAATTCTTCGAAGGCTGGCTAAAGGATCCAGATTATCAAGCCTTGGTTCGTACTCTGTGGATTCCTATAGGACCGATTCACAACTCGCATGATGCAATACTTTTTATGGAAAATTTAAAGAAAGTAAAACAAGCCACTATCTCCTGGGCACATGAGAAAAAGGTAAAAGAAGAACAAGAGCTTTTCTCTCTTGAAAAATAGATTTTGGACTGGTAGGCTAACCCTGATTTAGGCTTCAACTCCAAGGAAGCTAGGGAAGAGCTGGCTCCAAAGGAACTTCGATGACGAATTATTTTGGCTGATAAGGAAGCTTTATGGCGTTTAAAAAGATGGGCTACATGGTTCGCCTGTGGGGATGAGAACACAAAATTTTTCCGTTCTTATGCCAAAGGCAGGAAATTGCATAATACCATTTGGAGTCTTACTTAGAGGGATGGTCAATTGGTCAATACCTTTGAAGGACTCTCTACTTGAGGGACCTCTCATTTTAAATATTTGTTCAAGGCACAGTCGGGCTCTTCAATCAGGGAAATAGTGAAAGCAACCAGATTCTTCCCACGATTTGTGGAGGAAGAGGAGAGGGAGTCCTTAATGGCTCAGGTTACTGAACAAGAATTTCTTGCTGTCATGAAATCCTTCCAGAAAGGGAAAAGCCCAGGTCTGGATGGATGGCCTATTGAATTCTTTTTGGGCTTCTTTGATTTGCTGGGCAACAATATCCTAAAAGTAGCGGAGTCGTCCAGAAAAAATGGGCGTATTTACGAACCACTAAACGCCACCTTCATTTCTTTAATTCCCAAATCTGATAATCTGACATCTTTTGATGGTTTTCGTTCGATTTCCCTTTGCAATTGTATCTACAAGATCATCTCAAAAGTCATCAGCCTCCGTTTAAAAGCTATTATTTCTCAGCACATCTCCGGGGAACAGTTTGGGTTTCTGAAAGGTAGACAGATTCATGAAGCTATTGGGGTGGCTCAGGAAGGACTCCATAGTATGAAAATTAACAAACTTAAAGGAGCAGTGATAAAAATTGATCTCTCAAAGGCCTTCAACAGGGTAAACTGGATTTATATTCGCATGCTGTTAATTCATCTTGGATTTGGAGCAACTTTTACAAACTGGATTATGGCATGTTTATCCTCAGTATCCTTTTCTCTCCTGATCAATAACTCAACCACCCCTTTTTTCAAAGCGGAAAGGGGGATTCGACAGGGATGCCCCCTATCCCCACTTCTCTTTCTACTCGTCGCAGAGTGTCTCAGTCGATTCTTGATTGAAGCCAAATCTGCTGGAAGTTTCAGAGGCATCAAAATCTCTCAAGGTTTATACATCTCTCATTTACTCTTTGTGGATGATATATTAATTTTCTGCGATGGCTCGAGACAAGATATTGGAAAATTGTGTGAAGGTCTTCTACTCTTCAAACAAGCCACTAGCATGGAAATCAATGCACAAAATTCAAGCATCACACTCTCCTCGCTGGATGAAGAAGAAACAAAATACATTATAGAGAGACTCCATTTTCAAGTCCTTGATCTTAATGAAGGGTTGAAATACCTCGGGTTTCTTTTGAAACCAAATGACTACAGGAAGTCCGATTGGAGGTGGATTCTAGTAAAACTGGAAAAAAGGCTCAAATGCTAGAGCCATCAATGGATTTCTAGGGTTGGGCGGTTAGTCTTGGTAAAGTCAGTTTTAGAAGCTATCCCGGTTTACTGGATGTCCTTAGCCTGGATTCCCAAAGGCATTCTGGAGAAGATGAGAAAATTATGCTTTACTTATCTATGGCAGGGCAATAAGGACAAAAAAGTCCTACCCTGGGTAAGATGGGATCGGATTGCGAATCCAAAGGCCCTCGGTGGCTGGAGTCTGAAGAATAATTTCTTCTTCTCTAAGGCTCTTGCGGAAAATTTTTCTTGGAGACTAATAAAGACTTCTAGCCTTTGGACTCAGGTAACCTATCAAAAATACATTGCTCCACTTTCAATTCTAGAATGGGTTCGATCTTTAAACAAGATTGTGGTGGGGATTTCTATTATTTGGAAGGCTTTGATTAAGGATTTTGCTCTAGTAGGGGTGGGACTGGTGTGGAGAGTGGTTTCTTGTCGCTTGGTATGTCTTGGCCTGGATCCATGGCCCGGGTGCCAACAAGGACATATCCTCCCTGAAGGTTTAAGGCAAAGATTGGCATCTAGAAGTTTTTTCTATCTGGCTCAGGTGGGCGATCCTCTTACCACAAATATGTGGCACCAAGGATGGATGGAGGGGCATAGTCTTGGACTCACAGAGGAGGACTTGCCTTATTGGAACCAATATACACAGACCCTTCGGGAAGCCTCTATACGACTGGTTGACAGAGACGACGAATTACTCTGGGACGGTGTAGGGGATGGCGAATATACTCCATGCTCTGGATATTCAAAGTTAACAACAGATCTTCACCAACAGGATCCCCTTTGGTGGTGGCGCAAGATATGGAAACAGTCTTGTCCAACGAAGGGGAAACTTTTAATTTGGTTGATCCTGGCTAATAAAATCCCCACATGGGACAACTTACAAAGACACTTTTTTTTTCGGTCCAGGTTGTTGTGCTCTCTGCAAATCTCAAGTAGAAACAATGGACCACCTTTTTCTACAATGCTCCTTTGTCAAGGAAGTCTGGGCTATAGTTAGAGAATTGATGTTGACTCTCCCAGTCTGGCAAGGCAACACATTTGAACTGGCCTTAAAGGCCTGATTGACGGGTCGCGGACAAAAGGATTTTTGGGCCCTCCCTTTCATCATCGCCTGGGGGATCCGAATCACCCGAAATGGTCACATCTTCTAGGATGAAAACTCTTCAGCAGTAAGGATAGCGGTTCAAAGCCTTGGGATTTATAATTCCTTTTCAAGCTCCGGTGAGGGTACTGTGGCTTGCCCTAGGGAAGTCAGAGAGGAGACCCCCGATAGAAGTATCCTGTGGGCATACTTCGATGGTGCCTCTCCGCCTGATCAACGAAACTATGGGGGGGGTGGCTGTTTCTATCTCTCACACTCATATTACTTTTTCCTTAAGGAGGGATTGGGGGCTGACACAAATAACTACTCCAAACTCTTGCCCTTAAAAATACTCTTACTCTTTGCACGTGAGAAGGGTTGCAGAGCTCTTCAAGTTTTTGGTGATTCTTTAGTTATCATCAATTGGGCCAATGGGATATATAGATGCCAAATTTCACGCTTGCTCCCTTTGCTAGAGGATGTACTCCGTATCAAAAGTTTATTTGACAATATATCTTTTTCTCATATTCAAAGGGAAAGGAATCAAATGGCAGAGAAAATTTCCAAGGAAGCCACACAGTTAGACTATGGTCTATGGCACATTACTGAGCACACTTATGATGAATCATAGGGATACTACCATCGACCCTTCCATGAAAGACAAGATAATTGACTATGGGATCTTGAATACCTGTCATGAGAGGAGCCCCTATATTTTGTTGGGATTTTATTACTTTTTGAACTATGGAAGGAATGTATATGAATATGGAACCTTATTTAGTAAAAAATGAGTAACAAAAATTGTAAGTGATGTCTGTACAAGCATCTAARGGAGACAAACAACTTTTACCTTTTTTTTTTTTGCTRGAAAATATGTAAGCAKTTAAGTAATAACTRRTACATATCTGTGTATGTAATTTTRTTACACCATAATGAAATTATGATMTTTTTCCRAGGAAAAAAAAAGTTATGTACAAACTCTAATGGGGTCATGGATCATTGTAATAAGTGCACACAAGGAAATACATTATAATCGTTTAAAGGGGAGTGTTTCACTTCAGGATTATCTCCACTATACATGTGGTTTTGAATTTTTCATGTGATGTTTACATCTTATTTGYATTTTGGATTATCTTTATATGCTTGATTTATTTTATCAATCATGCAATGCTTATGAGATTTCATGGTCTCTATCTGAAGATCTATAAGAATTTGGGTGAAGATATCAGACATTTTGCAAAGTACTCATTGGAATTTTGTGAATGTCTCATCAAATTTAATTGTTTTTGATGATTTTGAGATATGCTCATATTACAAGTTTACATTTAGATATTCCATGTGACCAAAGTTAAAAGAAAATGAGAGCTATCTATCTTATTGGAAGTTTTTTTTCCTCAATAGGTTCTTTGCAGTGTTTTAGCCATATTTGTTACATTCAAACCCCTTTTATGTTGTCATAGGCTGCATGCATTATATAGTGTTAGAGAGTGTTCTGTAATATTTCTAATGATTTGTTGCACACTATCAATTTTTTCACCTTTTTGAGATCATTTTTTCCACGAGGTCAAAAAATTATTGAAAGTTTTTTCCCAATTTATTGTATTGTAGTCTTTTATCTATAATTATTACATGTGGATTGTGAATTTGGTTTTCTAATTGTGTGACGAAGTTGACTATATATACATTCCAATAGTTGTTTCCACAATGGTGCTTGTTGTCTTCTTTGAAATATTTTTTTACTTAGAGATATTTTCAAATTCTCTTGATGGAGAAATTCATGACTTGTTCTCACGGGGCTCTCATACACAATGCACCCACTCAAACATTTTTCTTAATTAGTGATTGATCATTATGCAATATTTTTTCTTGATACTTATGATGACACCTTTTTTCCCTTTTTATTGGAGCACTTTTATTGATCTTTGGCAATTTTTCATCAAATAAGTGTCACCTTCAACAAGATTGTTGTATTACATGGAGCACTCTTGTTGATCTTTAACACTAATCTATAGCTTTGTCAGATCACCCTTGAATTCAACATTGCCATGTTCTATGCCATCTTTGGTAGCTTTCTTGAATTTCAACTCCCTCTCTTTATTGCTTGTTCCTATGCTTCATGATGAAAACACTAGTTCACTTCATCCAATATTTGATTTATGTGAAACTCATTTTTGGTTTCTTGAAGGCTGCAATTTTCATGGACTCCCCACTTCAAGCTTGTTTTACACATGTAATCATGATCAAGATGTTGTTCAGATAGATCAATCCCTACCTACTTTTTAAGGTGAGAACGTAGTTACGTACTAGACAAGAACCCTCTAGAGTTTTCATTTTAGAGGTTGTACTTAGTGACTATTTTTACTCCCATTGCAAAAAGTGGTGCTATCAATAGTACATTTTTTAAGGTAGTTATTTAACATTTTGAATATTCTTAGTTACAAAGTAATAATATTTCTTTTAAATGTTGGTTTTTCAATTTTTTTTAACATCTAATCTTTTAACAATGTATTTTTTTTTTCAAAAAATTTCAATAATTTTTTTTAAACCTCAAATTTGATGATTTTAAAATTATTAAAAATACTGTCATTTAGTTTTTCAAAGATATAATTTTCATTTAATTATATATTTTTAATTAACTTAGGAAGCCATACATTTTAAATATAATTATTATTAAAATATTATTTTAAATGTTTTTTATACTTTATTTCGATGCATAGTTGATACATAGTTGATAGTTGTACATTACTTTTAAATATCTAGCAAAACAAATACATTTAAAAGCACTTTAAATGAAAAATATATACTAAAAATCCCACTTCGAATAAAATAATTTTATGAATAAAATTGAAAAGAAAAAAGACACACATAACATTTTTTTCATATATTTTTATAGATTTCATATATAAAAATAACAATATTTAATATTACTTTTTCAAGAATAACCATTCACATACTGAGGCCAAACAATAAACCGGACAAATATCAAAAAGAACATATGAATCTTAAATGCTAATATATATTATTAATGTAAAATCTTAAAACTAAAAACTTAAAAATCCCAAAATTAATTAATAATATCTAAAAACCATAATTACCTTAATACCATTTTCTTAAAAAAAAAAATATATAATTCTTTTTCCAAAAATCTATAATATAATTTATTGTTTTAATAATATAATATTTTTAATTTTTAAATTAAAAAACTTATAAATAAATAAAAAACATTTCATTTGTTTTTTAATTTAATTTAATTTATTTATTTTTAATGCCCTGTATTTTTTTTAAATAAATTTATGGAGGGGGAGTGGGACAATTCCCACCTCCAAAATTATTTAAAGTTTTTCTAATTTTTAATTTAAATTTTTTTCATATAATTTTTTTTTCAAAAATGTTTTTTGTTTTATTTTTTATTTTTTTTATATAAAATAAAAAATGTTTTTTGTTTTATTTTTTATTTATTTTTATATAAAATAGTTTTTTAATTATTGTGTTTT
>JASDQU010014030.1:125649-144402 GCA_032191745.1 Picea mariana | reverse complement strand
AAAAGTGATGTGAGATTTCATTTCCTACAATGCCCTTTTTCCAACATTCATTTACATTTTCATTTTTTAGTCTATGGGTACATGAGTTGTATTTGTAAGTAGGTGAACAGAACGGCTTTTGTTTTGTTTATGACGTTATTCTCCTATTAAATCTAGGCATTGATTGATTAGACATGGTTTCTTCCTTGCCTCTTGAAACAGGTTTTGACTTTTGTAAGATTCAATGATAGCATTCATCATGGCCCACATCCTAGCTTGATACACTTTGCAAAGAAACCTTCATACACGTTTGTTATGTTATGAAATCCTTAATTTTTATTATAATGGCGTGGTTAGAGAATAAAAAACGAACAGAAGAAGTCTTCCTTCTAATTTCCCTCGCATAGAAAATACAATTTTTTTGTTAATATCTTTGAAAGTTTTGCAAGGTTACAAGAGTATAAGAACAAGATAATTGTTCATCTTGTTCATGGGTCCTACAAGGAAAAGCTTTCGAATATGGAAAAGGTTTGGAACAATATGGTCCTATTAGATTGAGGTCTTTTATAGCTATAGCTAGGATTATTTGGTGGTTATCGTTGAGACTTTAACCACATTAGGGCTTTAATGTTTCTTGTAATGAAATCCCTTTGCTATAAATCGGATGTTTCAATTCTTGTTCCAAGGAAAGGCAATCCATTTAAAAAGTTATTTTCACGATAGGAAATTCATGTAAAACAACTTTTATACTTAGTATGAGATGCTTAACACATATTTGAAGTGGTTATTTTAATAATAATAAAAAGTTTCACATTCTACTTTATCCATATGGCTTATTGTGTTACAGAAATCAAGTAAATAAAGAAACCAAGATAACTCAAAAGAGTTCTCCATATTGTATCACATACTGAGAAATCAAAATATTTCTTATATAGGATTACAAACAAGTCTAGTCAATCCATTTTATGAATGTGGGATAGATCGAGAAATACAATAAAGTGAAAGTCTAATATTTAATCGAGAAAGTCTAATATCTAATTGACCATTATAAACTAATATTTACTTTAAGACCCTCCCAAATGGTCAATCTACTAACTACAACAAGCTTATCCCAGAGTTTTACATAATTTTCTGGACCCAAAGACTTGGTGAGAATGTTTGTAGTTTGGTCCTCTGTGGGAAAGTACTCCAGCTCAATAGATCTATCCTCTGCAAGCTATTTGATGAAGTGGCAATGTATCTCAACATGTTTGGTACGCTAGTGGAAGACACGATTCTTGGCAAGTTTGATCACGCATTGATTATCACATAATAGGGGTGTTGGCTTTGTTTGTTGCATTTGCATATTTGAAAGCATCCTCCTGAGCCAAACTGCCTCACATGCTCCTTTCACTACTACTCGATATTCTGCTTCTACGAATGAAACAACTACTACATGCTGCTTCTTGCTGGTCCATGTGATTGCACCCGTGCCAAGGCTGAAAACCCAGAAATGGATTTTCTATCATCAACAAAACCTACCCAATATAAACTGTATATCCACACAACTGAAGGTCCTTGCTTATGTTGTTCAAAATGCCAAAGTCAAGTGTCCCTTTCACATATCTCAACACTCACTTCACTATAGTCCAATGCTCTACCTTAGACATTGTCATGAATTTGGAAATGAAATTCACAACAAAACTCAAATTAGGTCTAGTGGCTATAAGATACATCATGCTACCCACCATTTCCTGTATACTGACTCATTAACTGCCTTAGAGTCAGTCTTGGCTGCAAGTTTTCATTCCTTTCTCCATAGGTGTAGACGAGATTTTGCAATCTGTCATTTTGAACCTCTCAAGCAAACTCCTGGCATATTTTGTTTGTGAGAAAAAAATGTTGCTACCTTTTTTCCAAACTTCTACACCTAGACAATAGAGTAGGAGACCTAAATCAATCATGTCAAAAGTTTTACTCATATTGGATTTAATCTGTTTTATATCACTTTCCTCACTACCCATAATAATGATATCTAAACATATGACTAGAAGAATGATATCATTACCAACTCTTTTGACATACATATTGGAATCTGAAGGACTCTGTTGGAACCCTTGTTCATCCAAGTATCTGTCAATATTGATGTACCATGCCTTGGGTGCTTGCTTCAGACCACACAAATCCTTCTTTAGTCTGCAAACTAGATGCTCCTTCCCTGAAACTTGAAAACCATGTGGTTGATACATATAGACCTCTTCACGTCCATTTGATGGGCCTTCCAACAAAACTATCCTTCCATGGCTAGAACGAGTCAGATGGTGCTCATATTTGTTGTAGGAGAAAATGTCTCCTCATAGTCGATGCTTTCTTGTTGAGAGAACCCTTTTGCAATCAACCATGCTTTGTTCTTGTCAAATGTACCATTTGCTTTGTACTTGACCTTGTACACCCATTTGCAACCAATGGGTTTCTTCCCTAGTGGAAGCGCTGTGAGGTCCCAAGTTTGCTTTTTCATCAAACTCTCATGTTCACCTACCATGGCCTTTTCCCATTCAGGTCTCCCTTTCACCTCCTCAAACAACTGTGGTTCATAGATTTCTTGAACATTGGCCACTAGAGAAAAGTTGACCATGTTTGGTCTTTGTTTTCTCTTTCCTCTTGATGATCGCCCCTTGATCATTTCACCTATCCGAACATCTCCAATGGTGCTATGTCACCACTCTTTCCTCCTCACCTATCAAACACATAGATCCTTCTTCAGTGTGTAGACTAAATGCTCCTTCCCTGAAACCTTAAAACCTTGTGGTTGATACATGTAGACCTCTTCCTGCAAATCGCCATTGAAGAAGGCACTCTTCACATCCATTTAATGGACCTTCCAACCAAACTGTGCTGCCATGGCTAGAACAAATTAGATCATGGTGCTCATCTTTGTTGTAGTAGCAAAGGTCTCCTCATAGTCAATACCTTCTTGTTGAGAGAACCCTTTTACAACCAACCGTGCTTTGTACTTGTCAAGTGTACCATCTACTTTGTACTTGACCTTGTACACCCATTTGCAACCAATGGGTTTCTTCCATGGTGGAAGAACTATAAGGTCCCAAGTTTGATTTTTCATCAAACTCTCATGTTCAGTTTCCATGGCCTTTTCCCTTTCAGGTCTCCCTTTCGCCTTCTCAAACAACCGTGGTTCATAAATTTATTGAACATTGGCCATTACATCAAAGTTGAACGTGTTTGGTCTCTATTTCTCTTTCCTCTTGATAATTTTCCCTTGATCATTTCACCTATCCAAACATCTCCAATGGTGCTATGCCACCACTTGGGTTTCTTCTTGGGATTCTCATCCTCCTCACCTATATCCGTGTCATCTGAATGATGATTCAAGCTATATGCATCATAAATTACTGGCCTAGAAGACTCCTCATGCTCAAAATATTCTCCCTTTGAGGTGGAGCTGCCTAAAGCTTGACACCTGAATTCTTATTCACCACTAGTTGCTCGATAATTTTGAATCTGGGAGAAGTGTGGGAAAGTCCAAATTTCTCGTCAACAACAACATCTCTACTTAGGCTCACCTTATTGGTGTCAATATCAACCAACATGTAGGATTTATGGCCATTGTACCATGCTATCATCATATTTTTTCTCTTTGAATCTAACTTGGTTCACTTTTCATCTAGAATCCAAGTGTAGGCAGTAGAACCAAATAATTTAAGATGGTCGACTTTGGGATTTCTTCCAAATCATGCTTCCTTTGGAGTTTTCTGTTTCATTTCCATCATTGGAGATCTATTAAGCAAGTATATTGTTGTGAACACCGCCTCAGCCCAAAACCTATTTGGAACACACCTATTCTATAACATACCCCTAGCCATGTCTCTGATAGTGCAGTTCCTCCTTTCAACCACTTCATTCCGCTGTGGAGTGTAAGGTGTACTAAATTGCCTTTTGGTCCCATGTTTAGCACACAACTTCTTGAATTCTTTGGAACATAATTCGCCACCATTATTAGACCTAAGAGAGGTAATGTGATAACCAAACTCTTTTTCTACTAAGGCTTTGAAATTTTCAAATTCATTAAACACTCCAGATTTCAGTTTCAAAAAATACACCCACATTTTCCTACTATAATAATCAACAAACATAAGGAAATACCTGTCAACGATGATTGATGCCGTGTTCATTGGTCCACAAATGTCCACATGAACCAGTTGATGGACTCTTTGTGCTCTCTATGCTTGTCCTTCATCAAATGGTGCATTGTGTTGCTTCCTTCCATGGAAAGCTCCACAAACTCCTTGGATATGCTATTGAATGTTTGGAAGACCATCTACCATATTATCTTGTGCCAAATGAGAGAGGTAGGTCAAGTTGAGGAGCCCATACCTCTAATGCAATGGTGTATACTGATATCTGATGCACTCTTGGTTGTTAGTGCATGCTCTCTGACCTGTCCAATATCCACTAATTTAAACAATATGTGGTTCTTGACACCAAGAGAAGCAATTTTCTTGGTCTCCTTGTCAACTATGTAGCACTTGTGATTGCTAAAGTTGACATCTAGTTTGGGGTTGTGCCACACAATCTGACTAACTGAAAGAAAATTAAGCTCCATACATGGCACACAATATACATTGAGGAAGATTATCATTTTTCCTCCAAAGTAAATCTGCACATTTCCTTCGTCAACAATGGTATACTCCTCACCACCACTGGAGATCACTGAATCCTTAAAAGAAGAAGGCATGTACTCTATCAATCAATCCTATCTGTTGGTGAAATGATGTGATGCCCCTAAATCGATGAACCAAGTAGATGACCTAGGTTTATATGCTTGTGTCGTGGCCATAAATGCATAGAAAGATGGTTCCTTCTCCTATGTATGTTCCACGACATGAACTTGTTGTTGAGTCCCTCCTTGGTTGGTTTTCTAGTTAGCCAACCTCTTTCCGCAATGCTTCTTCATATGGCCCTCCTTGCCACAATAATTTAATTTGATGGTCTTCTGATCCTTGGTGTCATCCTCATCGCTACTCTGTCCCGTCTTCTTGGCCCATTTACCTTTTCCCTTTAATTTGGTAGCAAAGGCCTACTCAAAATCCTCTGTCCCACGACTACTACTGAACTGTTTCTTCCATCTATCCTGCTACAAGAGCTTATTGCAAAGCTCATCAAACTTCAGGTCAACATTAATGGAAGTGATGTTTAGGGTCTCAATAAAGTGCTCATAAGCACATGATAAAATTTTTAGTGTGATTACCACCATGTCTTCCTCCATCTTTCGGCTAATGGCCATCAATTGTTCTAAAATATCTTTGATCTTGAGAAAATGCTCGTGGAGGGATGCATGCTCATCCATCATCATTGAAAACATGTTCTTCAAAAAGAAGGCTCTGCCTTTGTTTGATATCTCATGCATATATTTCAAATGTGTCCAAATCGTTGATGAAGTCTTACCTCTCTAGACATCTGTAAGCGTCTCATTTGTCACAAACAACTTAATTAACATTATTGCTTCTCTATCTTTCTCATTAAACTTATCCTGGTCTTTACCTGTAACTCCAGGCCAGGTAGGTTTACCAAGGAAAATATTTTCCATGCACCTATACTAAAAGATGGTCAACATCCACTGCTTCCATGTGTCGTAGTTCTTGTCTGTGAACCTTTGACTCCCTTCCAACATAATGTTGTGTAAAGATGCCATAGGTGAAGGTTAAAAGTAACCCAAAGATATGCAAGGGGAATAAGACATATTTAACGAAGAAGGAGAAATAAGGGAGAACCAACCAGAGACAGAACAAGAAGAATTCATGGGGGATAATAATGAGGGGAAATCTATACAAATCCTAGAAGGCTTATCCACTGGGTAGCAACAATTAACAAAACTATTGACACAGTTAATTGCTAGTAACCGAACAAATCAGAACCATGGGAGTAACAATGGTTCAAGGGGTTCCAATGTGAACAATGGGAACAATGGTGGGGGCAACCATATTGAGATTCTTGGACCTAAACACACTAGGATTCATGTTTGGGTGGGTGCTAGGACCAATAGAAGGAATGTAATGTTCCCAAGCCAAGGTGCCAGGAACATCACATTTTTCATTAATTTTTAACTGTTCTCTGATTGTGGCATTTCGTCAAACACTTTGCTTATTATGGTAATTTAGGTTGTGCTAGGGTTATACTGATGATATTAAAGTGTATTTGTAGCAACAAATAAGAAGATATAGCAATGGAAATACCTCAACCACATTCAAGATCAACAACACAAGAGATAACTCAAAATACCTTAGATCTGATCTTTATTCATAATAGTAGAAGAACTGATACAATGGATCTACAGATCTGGTACAATATAGCTTAAGATATCATAACAAAATGAGGATGGTCCTCAATCAAGATCAAGAGAGAATATACAAGCCCCCAAAGGCCACCTGGCTACAATAGATGAATACAAGATGAGATCCAGACCGTATGAAGTGCCAAACCCCAAGACTGGCTAAGTCACGCCTTACTGGAAGACTGAATACCCCCAACAATTCGACCCTGCTATTCAAGGCCTCCAAACATTCTGATTAAGATGACGAACTGTATATCGGAGTGAGTAGAGTCCCCTCCTGAAGTCTCAGACCGAAATACCAAGAGATTCTCCTCCAAATGCTGAATCCCCAAGTGGAGATGCACCCTCCTGAATACTGTCAAATCCTAATATTTCGGCCCTGATGAAGGAGACCTCCAAATGTCCTAAAACTCCCTAGAAAGATAGATTGGGGCACTGTAAGCCTCTTGGTGAAGTCTCAATGTTAGATATGAAGTATAACCCCTTTAAAGTGAATAGATCTGAATCTGAATAATGTCCTCCTCCTGTCAAAACGTGCCAATGCTCTAGGAAATCATCTCACAAGATTACCTCTCTCAAAATTCACTAGAACTAATGAGCAAGGCCCTGCAACGAAAACCCAGGTGCTAGAATCTCCAGAAGTCCTTCCAATATCTTGGATCAAACTTCCCTCTCATCAATGGTGCACCCCTCTTGCTAGAAACCCTCAATGGTGCACCCTCTCTCTTCCTGTACATGTGGCTGGTGTAGAACTCTCCTGAGACTAAGTAGATCCGATGTAGAATGGTGAGGGAGGAGTCTTTCACCTCCGTGACCAAGCTTGGATCAAATTGGGTGGGATCTTTCACCACCGAGCTGATCTCTAGGGTTTGTTAAGTCAAAACCCTCAAAACCCCCAAGGCATGGGCTCACAAGCTAGAAGCTAGATATCAAAACTGATAATCAACATGAATGAGAGAATATAGGCCCTTGCCTCTCTTTTATCCTTCCTGCTCACCTTGTCTCTCCAAAGTGACTTTTACTTAATTAATTAAATCACTTTAATTAATTAATTAACTCTTTTACCTCTGAAAAGCACTTTATCTCTCCTTGTGGCTTCCCTGGCCACTGGAAGTCCCTTTTCATCATCCTATCCTGTACTGTTGTTCCTCTCGATTCCAATGACCTATTACACTAAGAGGTTCCTCCAAGTATCATGCCCAATATGACCTCCTTAGTGTATTTAATTAACCTATAGCCCAAAATAACTCAAAATCATGGAAATTGTCGGAATGTAATGGAACCAAAGCCCAACTGTGCGGAATGGATCATAATTATGAAATGAGATGAGCGATGCAAGCCGAACCCCAAAATACTCCTCAATAGTCATTGTACTCGCTATATCCTCCATCTGGCTAATCTGGTCATTATAACACTCTGTAATGTAATGATGTCCCAAAGTGGGGACATTAGAGTCCCCCCTGCTAGAATATTTCTTGTCCTCAAGCAATAACTGAATCCCTCCAAGTATAATACCAGGATACCATGTCCACCCATGGGACACACAGTAGACCCCATCCAAAGGTGAACTATCACGTACTCTACCCCCTGGGTCCCATATCAGGATGTGAACTGCAATACCCTGTGAATCATGATCCTGAATCGTATCAATACTAGGAGTCTTCTGCTCATGACACATGGCCTGATCCCGAAATGAGTCCATCCTTCGAATCCATATCAAGACCAATACGGTCTCCATCCACTGCCCATGCTGCTTCCATAGTGAGGTACTGCAAGACCTCCATGAGACACCCTCAAGTGATGTGCTCTCCTCAACACTAAAGCTCACTGGAAAGTCAAAATGACTTTCCCCTGCAAGGGTCCACTCGCCTCTATTAGTCAGTGATATGCTCAACCCCTCAATCCTCGGGTCCCATGCTAGTCTTGACTAAGATAACCATGTTGGTGATGCATTACTCTGACCATGACTGTCTGCTCCCTGTATACATGCTGGATCCCCCACTCCTGGATCCTCAAGCTGAAATACCTGTGGCAATTGGACATACTGTCCAGAAGTTGCATCTGTAAAAGTATCTCCGTGGAAGTAGTACCTGCCCAACCATCTCCATGCTCAATCATGATGATCAAGAGGGAGAAACGGTCTCACTCCATAGGAAAAGTCCCTGCAGGCCCACTCAAAACCAACCCAAAGTGGAATATGTGACTCTCTGGCGCAACCTGGGTCATCATAAAGTGAAACGACCTACTAACAAAATGAATTCCTGGATCCCATGGAAAACTTGGAAGTTCATCACTTCCAATCCCTGTTAATTGCTCCGGTGTCATTATACTGATCATTGTCTGAAGTCCTTTGTACGCATCCTCATGAGAATCTGTATCTATGTCACCCTATGAGATGTCTTCTATTCCTTGGCCTATGATGCTCACCATCCCGCACAAAGTCTCAATTGACTGCCTATGATGATCCACCCCTATCCTGCTGTATGTCGTAAAACCACTCCTGTCAGGTGGTCTCAACCTACTCACTCTCCATGTCCTCTACCACTGTCTATCTCTCCTCATGCCGCTGTCAATGATGAGAGTGTCGAGAAAGGCTAACTGAAACATCTGTGGCTGACTGTAGGACTGTAAGGTATCATATAATTTGGTCAATCCCAAGGATTCAACCAAAAGCTCGTCCACCGGTACCCATGGTGCTACTCGCCTATAATCATCACTGAATCCCAATCATCATCACCCCTATGGCTCCTGCTACTATGAAGGTGATCCCCCAGTACTATGTGTTGCTTCCAAGGAGAGACATCTCCATGCTCTATTAAGTGTGTCTCCTCCCTGCAAGCCAATACACCCTTCTGAACCCCACTATACATATCTGCATGTCTCTGTGAGCTATCACTCACCACTGTATGCTCCTGCATACTCATGTAATCCACTGTATACTCCTGCAACATCATGGATCCTAGGTGTAATACTGGATCAACCTCTACATGAAGGTCAATCGCTCCTGGGACACAAATGGAAGTGTCCTCAAAACTGCCCCTAGCTTTGGAGTCCCCATGCATATGTGAGTGATCGACTATCTCAAAGATCCTCGTGGAGGGTAGCTCCTGTGCCTCTGGATCATAACTCTCCATACTCACCAGTGATCCTGGGTACTCCTCATGCTCCTCTGCTAGACCACCAACATCCTCTAGCAATGTGACTGAATGATATATCTGAGCCTCCACTCAGATAGATGTAGTGGATCTCTGACGAATCTCCTCAAGAAGCTCCTTTGATCTAGAATTTGATTCTTGAAGGGATGTCTGTGTGCCTCTCAAGAATCCTCGAGTGCTCTCCAACTCATGAGTGAGTCTGTCTACCTCCAACTCTTGCTCCCTCAGGGCCCTGCGATACATCTCGCCAACCTCCAATAGATAGTCTCTGTCCATCAACAACTGTTGGTGGTCGACCCTCGTCATAGTCATCCTCTCCCTGAGAGTATGGAATTCATCCATGGCGGATCCCTCATCCGAAATATCATGTGCCCACGACGCCCTCCAACAACAATCGACCACCAATGCATGTGTGTCATCAATGCACCTAGTGGCTACCATGATCATGTCTTCATTGACTCTCAACTATCCTGCTAAGTAATGTGACTCCTGATCATAGTCATGTTGAGGTGCTACCTCATGTCCCTCACTGCTAGTGTCAACATTGGAATCCCCAACAACACTCTCTGCAAAAGATAAAGCACTGAACTGCCCCCTGTCCATTGTGCTACTGGGTCCTCCTGTGAGAGACTGCACATCCTCACCAATGACTAGCTCCCTGTGAATCATTCTGTATCCTATATGAGCAGCTGTATCCTCCTATGCACTCACCCTGCTACTATCATCTGCGCTTGGATCCCATATAGATGTGTCCAGAAACATGCTACGGTCATCTTGACCAATAAAGGGTACATCCTCATCACATCATGATGGTTCTTGAAGTAAGTGTCCCATCCAATTGCCAATCTCCATAGTCTGATCAAATAGTGGAGTCTCCAAAAGAAGTGGCTTACTCTCCTCATGCTGATATGTGTGTGTAAGGTCTACTGTTTGCACGTCATATATCTCCTTCTGGATCTGTGGATCCCTATGTCCCTTGTGTGCATCCCTCACATACGGCTCCTCTATCATATCTGAAATGCCACTGATATCCTCATGTGGTGTGGCTATCATGGGTGTCTGGAAAGATGACAGATGTGTCACGGTCATCATAGGAAGCTCATCAGGTCTAGGTGCTAACACTTGTGAATCCTCACTAGTGTCACCACTCTGCTGAGGTGTAAGGTCATCAACAATATGTGATATGATTGCTGAAACACAGGTTCTATCATCCTGTCCATCCCATTGTTCATCCAATGCGCAAGGGTCACTATCCTCCTCAAGCGTGAAAGAATCACTAGCCTCTATGCAAGAGTCACTAGCATCATCAACTTGCTCCAAATAAGCATCTATCTCTGCATCCTCACACACCTCATCATCACTGTCATAGTGCACCTCAATAATATGCTTCTTACCTTTACCCCTACATCTATGATCTGGTTCCCAAGGCACCTTGCAATTGTAGCAAAGTTTTCTAATCCTACTGGGTGTAGGCATGCTCTGTGCTTCCCTCCAACTAGCTTCTCTAGCTCTGGTTTTCTCTATTATGTTGACCCAATGTGCAAACTCATCTCCGCTCCACCTAGGGTTGTTTATGGATAAATATTGTTGGAATGTTGTTTGATCCCTAAACACCTCACTAGAGGCGTAGTATTCCCTTTCACAGAGTACACTCTCTCTAGCAAAGTAAAACATATCCATTTCTCCTTATGGAAGACCCCTCAGGATGGCAAGAGTCTAAGCTCTGATACCACTATAATGTTCCCAAGCCAAGGTGCCAGGAACATCACGTTTTTCATTAATTTTTAACTGTTTTCTGGTTGTGGCATTTCGTCAAACACTTTGCTTATTATGGTCCTTTAGGTTGCGCTAGGGTTATACTGATGATTTTAAAGTGTGTTTGTAGCAACAAATAAGACAATATAGCAATGGACATACCTCAACCAAATGCAAGATCAACAACACAAGATATAACGCAAAACACCTTAGATCTGATCTTTATTCATAATATTAGAAGAACTGATACAATGGATCTGGAGATCTGGTACAATATAGCTTAAGAGATCATAATAAAATGAGGATGGTCCTCAATCAAGATCAAGAGAGAAGATACAAGCCTCCAAAGGCCACCTGGCTATAATAGATGAATACAAGATGAGATCCGAACCGTATGAAGTGCCAAACCCCAAGACTGTCTAAGTCATGCCCTACTGAAAGACTGAATACCCCCAACAATTATGCCCTACTTCTCAAGGCCTCCAAACACTCTGATGAAGATGCCAAACTATAGATCGAAGTGAGTAGAGTCCCCTCTTGAAGTCTCAGATTGAAATACCAAGAGATTCTCCTCCAAATGATGAATCCCCAAGTGGAGCTTCGCCCTCCTGAATACTGTCAAACCCTAATATTTCAGCCCTAATGAAGGAGACCTCCAAATGTCCTGAAACTCCCCAGAAAGATAGATCGGGGCACTGTAAGCCTCTAGGTGAAGTCTCAATCTCATATCTGAAGTATAACCCCTCTAAACTGAATAGATATGAATCTGAATAGCGTCCTCCTCCTGTCAAAATGTGCCAATGCTCTAGGAAATCATCTAGCAAGATTACCTCTCTCAAAATGCACACGAACTGATGAGCAAGGCCCTGCAACAAAAACCTAGGTGCTAGAATCTCCAAAAATCCTTCCAATCTCTTGTATCGAACTTCCCTCTCATCAATGGTGTCCCCCCCCCTTCTGGAAACCCTCAATGGTGCACCCTCTCTCTTCCTGTACCTGTGGCTGGTGTAGAACTCTCCTGAGACTGAGTAGATCCGATGTAGAATGGTGAGGGAGGAGTCTTTCACCTCCGCGACCAAGCTTGGAACAGGTTGGGTGGGATATTTCACCACCACTCCGATCTCTAGGGTTTGTTAAGTCAAAACCCTAAAAACCCCCAAGGCATGGGCTCACTAGCTAGAAGCCAGATATCAAAACTGATAATCAACATGAATGAGAGAATAGAGGCCCTTGCCTCTCTTTTATCCTTCCTGCTCACCTTGTCTCTCCAAAGTGACTTTTCCTTAATTAATTAATTAAATCACTTTAATTAATTAATTAACTCTTTTACCTTTGGAAAACACTTTAGCTCTCCTTGTGGCTTCCCTGGCCACTGAAAGTCACTTTTCATCATCCTATCCTATAGTGTTGTTCCTCCCAATTCCAATGAGCTATTACACTAAGAGGTTCCTCCAAGTATCATGCCCAGTATGACCTCCTTAGTGTATTTAATTAACCTATAGCCCAAAATAACTCAAAATCATGGAAATCGTCTGAATGCAACGGAACCAAAATCCAACTGTGCGGAATGGATCATAATGATGAAATGAGATGAGCGATGCAAGACAAAGCCCAAAATACCCCTCAATAGTTACTGTACTCGCTATATCCTCCATCTGGCTACTCTGGTCATTATAACACTCTGTAATGTAATGATGTCCCAAAGTGGGGACATTACAAGGAAAATCCCCACACACCTTATGCCTCAGTTCTTGGAAAACCAACAAACGAAGAATCAAGGGTAACAAGTTCCAGGGGAAAAATTTCATGATTATTTGAGAAGGTATCAAGCTCTAGGTGATGAGTTTTAGGAAACCATGTCGCTACACCACTTCTGCCAATCAAATACATGAATAGACCAAGGGATCACAACAAGGGGGAACATAACAAGGATCTAGCACGTAAGCTGGGAAAGATGTCCATTCCGTCCTTCGATGGGTCTAGCAAGAGCACAACCAGAGCATGGGTACATAATCTAGATACATACTTCCAGCTCAATCCTATGAAAAAGGCCGAAGCGATACAATTCGCTACTCTGCACATTGATGGAGAAGCCCACGAGTGGTGGTACCATGGATTGGTCACTCTGATACATGCTACTATCACCTCCTATTTGGACTTCACTCAAAAGTTAATGAAGAGGTTTGATAAGAAGGATCCCAATCTACATTTCAAGGAGTTGGCACAGATAAACTAGGAGGGGAATTGGCACAGATCAAGATATATCTTTATCTGTGCCAACTCCCCTCCTACTTGATATGTTCCAACTCCATGAAATATAGCTCCTGATCCTTCTTATCAAACCTATCCATTAACCTCCGAGTGAAGTCCAAATAGGAGGTGATAGTACCATGTCTTAGATTGACCAGTCCATGGTACCACCACTTGTGGCTTCTCCATCAAGGTGTAGAGTAGCGAATTTGATCGCTTCGACCTTTGTCAAAAGATTGCGTTGGAAGTATGTATCTAGATTCTATACCCATGCTCTGGTTGTTCTCTTGCTAGACCCATCGAAGAACATAATGGATAGCTTTCCCAACTTCCGTGCTAGATCCTTGTTTTGTTGTCCCCTGTTGTGATCCCTTGGTCTATTCCTGTATTTGATTGTGCATAATTCATGTAGCGACATGGCTTCCTGAAACTCATCACCTAGAGCTTGATACTATTTCAAATAATCTTGAAAAGTTTTACCTAGAACTTGTTGTCCTTGATTCTCCATTTGTTGGTTTCCTAAGAACTGAGGCATAAGGGGTCTAGGGATTGTCTTGCTATTGGTCCTAGCACCCACTTGAACAAGAATCCTAGTGTGGTTAGGTGCAGGAATATCAAGATGGATTCCCTCACCATTGTTCCCATTGTTCACATTGGAACCCCTTGAATCATTATTACTCCCATGGTTCTGATTTGTCTGGTTACTAGAAATTAACTGTGTCAATATCTATGCTAATTGTTGATGCCAAACATATAATCCTTCTAGGATTTGTAAAGATCTGTCCCCATTATTATCCCCCATTAATTCTTCTTGTTTTGCCTCTGGTTGGTTCTCCCTTATTTCTCCTTCTTCGTTAAATATGTCTTTTGCCCCTCGCTGTCTTCTACTTCTGTAGGTGATATACCTAGTGTTCCCTCGCCTCATGAACAAAAAACCCCCTCAGGCTAGGAGGATACACTGCTCTGATACCACTATAATGTTCCACACTTATATTTTGGAATTTTATCTCATTTTGAAGTACCGATTTTTTTTTTGTCAAACACTTTGTGATTGGACTGCACTTGGGTATATGTTTATTGAGAGTAGTGATATCAGGTTTACTGTTTTCCCCTTTTTATATTTTATGATTAGATATGAGATAAGTAGAATAATGACAAGACCCGGTTCTGATATATTTCATAATACAACACTCAAATATAGCATTCAAAGGGAAAATGTTGCAAATTTATTCATTACAACCAACATATATTAAACCATGAGCACATAGAGCATGTAAATCAAAATCAAGTAACTTGATATTGCAGTGGGTGAACTTTACAAGTTGCTGGAATGATTGTGGTTGTGATCAGTTATCAAGATGCTCACTCTTCCAACAATTGCGCCCCCCTATAGGAGCTATTTTTGCTACAAAGAATGCGCCCAACTATTGTGTATGTGCTCCACCGTTAGTGTATCGAATTCCCCAAATGCACGGTAGTCATATACAAAGGAAAATATACAGACCTTCGTACAATGAACTTGTCCCACTCATATAACTCATATCTTCCTTTATAAATTTGACCCAACAATCAACTCGTCCCACAAGAAGATTATAACCCCAGTGGGGAGCCTTTCCTTTACTCAGAATTTTGTCCATAGTGAAGATATGTCGACCCCCTTAGCATAATACTAACCATACACAATAATAATTTGAGCCACAAGGAGATAACTCAGAAATGCTACCAAAGATGTGATTAGTCAACTAGAGATGCGCCCATACTGAAGAAATCCGTCACATAGAGATATTATTCAATTCCCACACTCAAGAAATGCAACCACAACCTTAGCTCGATTTATCTCTTCCCCAAACTTGGCCTTCTCAACAGTTCACCCTTTTTTGCAAACAACACAGCTTCCAAAATGAAGTAACTCGCTGCCAGTAAATAAATCTCAGTTTAACAATGAAGCACTGTGAAGAACTTGATATGATCTCCTCCAAAAATGACTAATTAGGGTGGATGGTCTTACCACCGAAGCCAATCCCTGAAAATCCTCCTAGGGTTTCCGTCCCAAGAGTTCCAAAACCAGAATGAGCTCTCTCAATGAGAAATTAGAAACTACCAATGAAAGAATGAGAGAGGGCGCCCTCTTTTTCCCCTTTTATTCATCAATTGAATCTTTTGTGACCTTTTTACCTTTTAATTGATTTAAGTGAATTTTCATATTCTCAATAGTCGCTTAGGCGCCTTTTTCCACTTTACTCAATGTCACCTTTATAATTAATTAATTAATTCTCGCTCCGGTGACCTTAGTAAAATAATTAATTCCCCTTTTTATTCATGACAATGGCCCACGAGAATTACTTAAGCCATTTCGTCAATTCGTCTAGACGACTCATTTGGAAAGGGACATTACAATCCTCCCTTCCTGAGATTGATTTTCCTCAAGAAACTGCAAATTTGGATGCTGCAATATTTGATCACTCTCCCACGCGACATCCTGTGTTGGTAAGTTCCACCATCTGATGAGGTATTCAGGAATCACCCTGTTACGCAGTCTCCTCTCTTTGACCTCGAATACCTCCTCTAGAACTAGTACTACTTGCCCCTCCTCATCCAATGAAGGTAGCTCTGCTAAAGTGGTGACATGATGCCCCAATGATTTTTTGAGACGTGAGACGTGGAATGCGTTATGGATTTTGCTTCCCTTCGACAATTCTAGTTCATAAGCCACTTCACCAATTCTCTGAACCACCCTGTAAGGCCCATAGAAACGTGGCTTAATATTTTCTGCTCCGCTCTTATTCAGTGAAGACTGTCTGTATGGTTGTAGCCTCAAGAAAACCAAGTCTACCACCTCGAAAGTGCGCTCGACCATGTGCTTATCTGCATATAGATTCTGCTGATTTTGGGTCGTCTGCAGGTTGTCCTTGAGAGCCCTGAGTATGTCTTGGCTCTCTTGGATCCAATCCTTTCCTTTGGGATCCATGATGTCCCCAAATGCCAGGTCAAAAAAGGAAGGATCATCGTACCCATAAAATGCTCGGAATGGTGTCATGCCAATAGACATGTGATGAGTGGTTTTGTAACAATGCTCACCTAGGTGCAACCACTTCATCCATGATTTATGTTTCCCTGACATATATTGTTCACAATATCTATTTGTCTGTTTGTCTGAGGGTGGTAACTAGTGCTAGGGGTCAACTCTGTGCTAGTCAATCTGAAAAACCCCTGGCAAAAAGCACTGAGGAACCTACTGTCCCTGTCACTGAAAATATATTTTGGCAACCCATGAAGTCTGAATACCTCTATGAAGAATAGCTCCACTACCTTTGTTGCCTTATACTTTGAGGATATGGAAAATAAGTGTGCAAATTTGGTTAGCCGATCGACCACCACATATATACAATCTCTACCCTAGACCTTTGGCAACCCCGTGATAAAATCCATGGATATACTCTCCCATTTTTGACTTGGAATGGGCAACGACTATTATAATCCTGCAAGATGGGTCTGCTTTGACTTGTTCTGCTGACACGTCCCACACTCTCTCACGTGCTTCAACACATCATCTTTGAGGCCCTTCCAAGTAAACCTCTCCTTGACTTGCCTGTAGGTTTTGAAGAATCTCAGATGTCCTGCCAATGGTGTATTGTGCATAGCCTCCATGATTTTCTCCTTAAGTGTAGACTCCAAAACTAGATATATGCGATATTTGTAGTAGATGATGTCATCTACCACCTTATACCTGCCATCTCATGTGTTGTGATCCATCACCTCACAAGAAAATTTGTTCTTGGAATATTCCACCAATAGATGGGATTTCCAATCAGCTGAAATCTCTATAAGCAAACACATCTCTGGCCTCCTGGAGAGTGTTGATATTATGGTAGCTGAGGGAGGTATTTACCTCCACGTGTAAACATGATGAGAATAGAATATTCCAGGATGCAAGAAGAAACCCTAATAAGTTGGCTAATAACCCTAGAAGACATGTCGGCTCAAGAGGATAATTTATATTAGGTTATTAGCCTCCAAAAGAAGAAGTCGGCCAGAATAATTAATATATACTGAACAGAAAGATACCCAGAATGAGAAGTCGGCCCAGGCAGTTAGCCAGAATTAGTATAAATATAGGAGGCCAGTTCTCATTCTAGCAAGCAGTCTCAGAATTGCAGAGCAACAACTTGTGCGCACTACAGTGACCAGTCTTGTGCGCAGGTTTGAGGAGAGCTGCCATTGCAGCTGCTGCAGCTAGTAGATCATGTTTGGCTTGGACTATCTCTTGGTTATGGTTTGGACTGTTTGATCAGCTCTTGTTGATGTGCTATCCTTGGGGAAATGTGCGCTACCCTTTGTTTGGCTATCTAGCCTAGGGTTTGTTTCCAGAATGATTCTCTGTCAAGGTTAAGGTGCTCAGAGGGTGGCTCTGGACTATGGTTGGGTGACAATAGTATTGTCAATGGTAAAACGAGCACATCCATTATATTCTAACAGGTTATGGGCCCACACCTTCTTCATTCAGTCTAACCACTGGAAGGAAACATAGCCGTAAGGATATTAAGCTCGTTGAAGAACTGCCGCTAGGGTTTCTAGCAGGAGAAGTCACCATAGCACTGCTGCTAGGGTTACTAGTAGGTGCATTTGCAAAAAACCTAATCCTCTTGTTGAGGCACCTTAAATGAAGGGATTGACCTAATATCCGGATAGATCAATGCGCCCTAGCCTAGCACATCTCTTGGTACTCTCAGAAAGCCAAGACGTGAAGTTTGAGCTTTTTTTCAAATCTAGGGTTGACCAAGTCAAAGCAGCCATGACTTACTCTATGAAGTTAGAGAACAAGTTAGATGGAGATTCTAACTTCAGAGCATGGAAGACAAGGATTGATCTCATCCTTGCCAAGAATAAAGTGCAGGATATCGTGAAACCAGAGTTTGAAGAAGGGAAAGAAAAGGAACCGCAGAACGTTGCAGCTATGGAGAAGTTCAAAGATGGTGACATCAATGCCATGAGTATCATAGTGGATTCTATAAAAGACCACTTGATACCCTACATCTCCCATCTCGACTCATCGAAGAAGATGTATGATGCCCTAACAAACCTCTTCTTAGTCAGAAACATTGGACAAGTATTGAGTCTGAAGAATGAGCTCCGTGACATGAAGATGAATGATGATGACAACATAACATCATACTTTGTGCGAATCTCTCAGTTAAGAGATCAACTACAAGCTATTGAAGAGATCATTTCAGAGAAGGAATTGGTAAACATAGTACTCAATGGTCTTCCCAAGACATGGGATGCATT
>JASDQU010014030.1:0-58397 GCA_032191745.1 Picea mariana | reverse complement strand
CTCCATGAGAACTCCTCTCCTTTTATAAGTTGAAGAGGATAAGGTGAGGAGGTTAGGATGAGCCCATTAAATCATGAAAGCGAGTAAGATCCAAACCATTTGGATGCCACCTCACCATAGAAGTTTCTCCTTCTAGAACATTCGAGAAAACGCTCGTTTTTCCCACGTGTAAGCATTCTCGCACCCTGCTTATAGTGCAACCTACGAACTGTTCGCACCCTAGCTATGATGCAGCCTGCGAGAATCAGGCATTCTCACACCCTAATACATAGGCAGCCTATGAACTTCCATTTTTTATAAGGTTTTTACACAGGAAAATGCAACTTATTTTCTCAGGAAAAGTTCTTCTCCCTTCTCTCTTCAGGAACTCAGGCCACTGACCCTTCTAAAGGCAACAGATGGGTTTACATCATTAACAGTCATAGAAATGACGAAAATAATGTGTAATAGGCCTGCTTCAGTAGGAAGGTCCATTCCTTTCCGGACTTCCTATTTTAGTGATCCATGGACCCTACCTTCTCTGACTTAGTCAAGTGAAGGAAAGTTTCATGCTGGCATGGCTATGCCACTATCGACAGCGGAGATTGCGTATCAATTGTTTCTTGACTCTTTCATCGATCCCAATCCTGTTACCTCGCAGACAAATGAGGAGGATCCTGTTCTTAGGCCTGTATGGGCCACCTCGTTGTATTTCTCACATGATTTCCTAGATGAGACTTTTCCTTCAGATGAAGACATCCTCAAAGCCATGAATGGTTCTGAGAGACCTTGAGATGATATGCATCATCGATCTTATTTTCTCCCAAGTCTTGAAAGAATCGAGCAAGATGACTTTCGGTCTACCTTGAGTGAGATAGTCGGTCACGCCATAGTTCCACTTGATACACACAGTATTTATGCTGAAGGAAATATGACGAGTATTTCTCCTACCATATCGATCGATATCTCTTGTACCCCTGGCAAGATTGAGAATGTAAATATAGATGCGGATTGTTCGCTAGAAGAAATTATGATCTACACCAAACTCTTCAAAGAATTTTTGGATGCATTTGCTTGTTCATATGAAGAGATTCCAGGGATCGACCCCTGTATTGTCGAACAAGATATTAGGACTTATCTGGATTCTAAACCTATTTGAAAATTTCTTAGAGTTGTAAATCCTAGGAAGGCCATTTCTATTAACGCGGAGGTGGAGAAGCTACTTAATGTTGGCTTCATCTACCTAGTTCCCTTGACCAAATGGGTATCCAACCCCGTTCCTGTGAATAAAAAGTGAGGAACCATCCATGTGTGTATGGAATTTCATGACCTGAACAAGGCTTGTCCTAAAGATAACTTCCCCACGCCTTTCATTGATCAGATTCTCGATGAGTGTGCGGGAAGCGAGATATTTTCTTTTATGGACAGATTTTCAAGATATAACCAAATCCAGATCAAACCTGAGGACCAACACAAGACGGAATTTATATGTCCTTTGGGTACTTTTTCATTCTGAAAAATGCCTTTCGGCCTTAAAAATGTCGGAGCAACCTTCCAACATGCCATGACTTTTCGATTTTCACGATCTCAAGCACATAGTCGAAGCCTACCTTAATGATCTTGTTTCTCACTCTCGCAAGAGAGTGGATCATGTTATACACCTTCAGCTAGTTTTTGAAAGATGTTGTTACTATAGAATCTGGTTAAACCCTCACAAATGCATCTTTTGCGTTAAGTCTTGTCGTCTCTTAGGATTTTTAGTATCTGAGACCGGGATCATGGTAGATCCTCTTAAGGTTGAGGCAATACTTCAGTTGCCTCCCCCACACACGATTAGACAACTTCAAGGTTTACAGGGGAAATCTAACTTTCTATGTTGTTTCATAGTGAATTATGACAACATCACTAAGGTTTTCATGCACCTCTTGAAGAAGGACACACATTTTATCTAGGATGAGCGAGCCCATGAGTCTTTCGATGCTTCAAAGAAGGCCCTGGTATCGGCCCCTCTGTTGAAATCCCCTGATTACAGTAGAGATTACTTACTGTATATTTTCACGTCTGCAAAGATGATTGGTATGGTTCTAGTTCAGGAGGATGATGAGCTCCATGAGCACATCATCTACTATCTTAGTCTAAATCTAGTAGATGAGATCCATGAGCACGTTGAAAGCTAGCTTTGGCTGCAGTTAACGTAGTCCAACGTTTACGTCCCTATATATTGCTTTGCAAGACTACAGTGGTTGCTAATGTCAATCCATTTCAATACATCCTTACCAGGTGTATCATAGGGTGGAAATATAATAAATGGATTGTCATCTTACAAGAATTTGATCTCAACTTTTCTTCAGCCAAGTCCAAGAAATAGCTAGTTTTTGCAGAGTTAATATCTGATTTTCCATGATTAGACGAGGATGTTATCCATGTCAATTCATTTGCAGATGAACACATTTTCCTTGTCTCATCGTCTGACCTCTGGTATGGAGACATTGTTCTATATCTTCAAACCTTGAAGTTTGCTCAACATATCTCATGAGATGATCGACAGTGTGTTAGATACCAAGCCAAAAATTATACCATCGTCAGCGACACTTTATATTTCCAAGGAGTAGATAATATCTTGTGTTGTTTCTTAACTCACGAGGAAGTTGAGTCAGTCCTAAATGATTGCCACAAAGGGGCTTGTGGTGGTCACCTATCCGGGCTTGCGACAACCAAAAAAATCCTGCGAGCCGGTTATTTATGGCCTACTATATTTAAAGATTGTATCGAAGTGGTTAAGAAGTGTCAGCCTTGCAATATGTTCACTTGGAAAATGCGCTCACATCCAACCCCTCTTCACCCAGTCATTACCATCGATCCCTTCACCAAGTGGGGGGTATATTTCATCAATTTCAACACAACTTCGGTTGGGGGGAATAAACATATTATCATGGCCATCGAATACTTTACTAAGTGGGATGAAGCCATGCCTACCATAAAATCCGATGGGAAGACTGCAGCCTTCTTCGTGTTCAACCAAATTATCCCCCGGTTCGGTATCCCGAGTGAGATTGTCACTGATCATGGTAGTCACTTTCAGAATGAAATGATGGTAGAACTAACATCTAAGTTGGGGTTTAAACATGGTCATTCATCTCCTTATTACCCCCAGGAAAATGGGTAAGTAGAGGCTGTCAACAAGTCTCTCAAAACCATTTTGCAAAAAACTGTCAGTTGGAGTAATTCCAATTGGCACATCATGTTATATCCTGCGTTTTGGGCATACTGAACCTCGGTTAAGACTGTCACCAGTTTTTCACCTTTTGAGTTAAGGCACGGTGTGGAGTCAATCCTTCTTGTTGAATGCAAAATACCTTTTCTCAAGTTGGCAGTCGAGCTCCTACCTGACACTTTAGACTTAGAGCGATGCCTTGTGCACCTAGAGAGTCTTGATGAGCAGTGTCGAGACACCTTTATGGCTATCGAGGCAAATAAGAAACGTGTCAAGGTTAAGTACGACAAGTCTGTCTGTCCCCAATTGTATGTTGAGGGTGAATTGGTCCTCTTGTATGGACAAGCCAAAGAAACACTAGGGGCAGGCAAGTTTAAACCCATGTGGCATGGTCCTTACATCGTGCGATGTGTTCTAGAAATAGGATCCTACGAGTTAAAAGATTATGAAGGGAATAAATTTGTCAAGCCCAGAAATGGGCTCTACTTAAAAAGGTACTACGCTTGATCCCTAGGCTTAAGCAGAAATCTTTGTATACTAATGTAAATTTAGTGTATATACATCTCGTTTTCCATTTTCTTTTGTCTTTGGCTTGCTTATTGAGTTTTCCCTTTTGTTGGTAGATGTCAATGGAGTCTTCGATCTACCTAGGATTCGTAGACGAAGCTAGTTGTCATACATGGAACTTAGCTTCCACCGCTTGGGTGGTTTACTCACCCGAGGGTACGCTGGTGTCTTCAGGTGGCGTATTCCTAGGGCCATCCACGAATAATGTGGCCGAATATAGCTTCGTCATAGAACTTTTGTGCGATGCTATCGTGCATGGTATTCTCTCTTTAGAAGTTCACCTAGATTCCCAGTTAGTAATATGTCAGTTAAATGGCCATTACTGCGTGTGTGATCCTACTTTACTCCGTTGATTCCTACGGATACATATTTTGCCTACACTAATTACGTTTTAGGTTGGCATTTGTCACATTAATAAAGAAAATAAAACCATTAAATCAATGTACACATTGTAAGATATAAGTAAAGCCGAAGATCCCCTTTTATATATTTCAAAATATGGTGTTTATATTACAAAATTGTCACTAAAACCCTCAATACACATATACATTTGGTATACATATCCGACGAAATCTATGCCTGTGGTGCCGGATGTGTGTCATGGTAAAAAACCATGGCGTTTGTGAGACGCTGGAAGAGTCATACCCATGCTCTAGGTACACCAACCACCTGTCACTACATGGCTTCAGGTAGATCCTCTACCTGAACCATAGGAATCCTCTGTGTCAAACAAGACAAGTTACCTTGCATGTTCTGTAGGACTCTCTCCTCTTCTCCTCTCCTCGCCTCATCTCCCCGGGTCCTCCATCTATGTATAAGGAATCCCTCTGGTCGTCGCAAACCCATGTCTGCGATTACACAAGAATCTAGTTAATATTTAAACACCATTCAAAAATATTTTTGTTCCCTAAATACAAAAATACAAAAAAAATGAAATATTTAAAAACTTGTTACCTATATCACTATAGGCGGCCCCTGGTGGAAGTGGCATATCAGGATCTCCTTTGAAATCGATCCCCACATAGGGATAGTCGTCCAGAGCAATGACTTGTTGTTGCCACCAGAAGAAAAAATCGTCATTATAGGGCGTTGGTACCCTACCTCCCCCCTGTCATCTCATGATCTCGATCCATCGCACCATGGCTGGATCGCATGGTTCTCTAGGAAGGATCTCTACTCTAGGTCCTAGACCTGTAACCCGCTCAAAAAATAAACTGCAAAGAATAGAGGCAAACCCAAAGTTTCACTTACTCCCATGTTTCCACTTTGTTAGTTGACCTTTCTTATTGGCCAGAAGTGAGGTATGCCAATCATAGACAGCAGGTCTAGCACACTCTACTGCGTAAAACATAAGCGGTCTCGATGCTTGATGCAACGAGGCTGAACCTATGATCCTAGTAAGCACGAGCACAATGATATTCAAACTAAGGTTACTTATTGCCCGGATGGGGACTTGGCTTCCCACCTTGGGAGTCCCTGCTACATAGTGGGAATCGATATACTCCTCGATATTCATCCCACTCCCTGCTCTGTGTGACTTGAGGTTCACAACCTCCCATCAGCATGATATACCAGTCAATAAGTAGATGTCCTCTACTTCGATCCTCAATGGTTGTCCATCAAGGATAAATCTCTCGCTATCAGGATCCCAGTAACCCACCAACATCTCCAACAACCTCACTTGGGACCTGATTCATTTGAGAGCCCAAATTTTGTACAAGCCACATCTTTTTAAAGTTGCTTGAGCCTCTGGATCCTGATCCACAGTTGCATCTACATCCTCATGCTCTCACTCTCTCCATTCCAAGACCATCCTGCAAAAAACAAATCAATTTTTGATTTAGAACCCCTCTTTTGTCCATTTGCATACCTATACATGGATTTTTTTGCACACAGTTGCATGTAGGGATTAATACACGCTCCTTGTGGTTCACACAGGGGCATATACCTAGTCATACATGTGACCTATACAAGGAAACCCGCGTATACTGAAAATCCTAATTTACGCCCTCAAAAACTAAAAAATTGGAACCTAATTCAAAAATGTAATCTTCTGAATTTGAAGAGGAAGAGATGAAGAGTTACCTGATCCAAACGGTTTGTGATTTCGTTGCTTGATGCTCCCTCAATCGTCGTTTGAATCTTGGAGGTATTTTTGGTCCAAATTGCACTATTTGTGTAAAAATCAAAATGATACAATAATTTTTTATTTTATTACTATTTATAAGCTATTTTTACCCACTTTCTATAGTTTCATGATATTGTTTCACCTAATGGACTAATTCAAGAGTGGTTTTTGAGCTGGCTTTTGTAGTTTTGACTCAGTTTTCTTGCGGTTTCCACATCATGATTGGTCGTTCGTCACCTCAAGAAGGTATTTTCATAACCTATCATATAGGATAGGTGTCCACTCCATCTTGCATTTTTGCATTATCCTTCGACTACCACTTTTTACGCCTTAGAAACAAACCCATTTGTTGCGACACAGAACCTCCCTTCTGCTATAAATAGTGTCGTTAATAAATGGTAGAGACTTACCAAACATGGGCGCCCTAGTTAGATCCTCTTTGTCATTTGGTGTCCATGCCGATTTTTTCCATAGGACCGGGAGTCCATTATAATTCAATACATGACCTTATGATGAGCCTCATCTCTCATTCATGCACATGCGGCCTTATTCCTCACAGACTCCCAAAAACGTGTCTCAGTTAAGAAATTTTCCGACTCGTCTAAAAAAATGAAAAGATTGTCAAGTGATTTGTCCCTTTTACACTCGTTAAATTGGATTTGAAAGGTCATCAGTCTTAGTTAATCTCTTTTCCGACTCGTTATCAAAAATAGAAAATATTGACGAGTGAAATTGTCTTTTTCACACTCATAAATTGGATTTGAAAAGATGTCTATTTGGCACAAGTTTACCCCTTTTTCACACCAAGTAGACTAAAAGACACAAAAAGGATTTTTTTGGCATTAAGTTGTGATTGCATCTCATGCCCTCGCTTGCAGTATTGAGCCTTTATTCGGTTCTCGCTTTGCGTTATAAACCGTTTCCTAAGCAGTTTTTGCATCCTCAACCAAGCAGAGCCTTGTTTATATCCTTCGCAATTTGACACCCTATACCCTGGAGGGAACATCACCCTGAGTGTCCATCTCCTGCATGCTTTTCCTTGCATTAAGCATAGGTACGTTCCACTGCTGGAACTAATTTTGCTTACTTGTGACACTCGTTTATTCCTCTGTATCATAGCATTCATTTGTTATGAAAAAACAAAAAAAGATGGGCAGAAAGGGAGTACTATATTATAATCGTCAGTAGTCGTGTTGCCTTTGAACAGAGAACAAAGTTAGTGAGTCCTGGCATTATCATAATTTTGGGTTTAGCATGGCCTTAGGAAGCTGACCTCGTTACATATTTTTCTCTACCGACTGGTTACTCTTCCAGTTCCTATAGAGAACGTTATTGATGTCGCCTACATATAATAGTCACATCATTGAGTCTATGCTGTCGGAGTCCACCATATGTCTCATGCTCTTGTTCAAAGGAAGTCTATCAACCTGTGTCGGCCACTCCTTAGAAATATTGACTTTGCATGTCGGACATACCCTCAATTTGTCTCAGAATCACATGATACTATGGTCTTAGCATGCACCCTGGCCCTACTTTCATCATAGGTAGGTCACCTTGAACCCAACAATCGACATTTCATCATTGGTCGCTGACTGGGTGGTTTCCCTTGTGTTCGACGGCAAGACATCTATGCACACTTTGGGATTTGTGCAGTGTCTTGGATGCCATTAGCCTTATTGGTGGTATCCTCTCCTTTGTCAACAGTTTTCATCATTGGCTATTATTCAGAGGGGCTTTTTCGTATACCTCTTACATTTGGTACACGTGAAAGACGCACAGGGTCGTTGGTTCATGAACATGTTCTTTGTCCCATCTCCACCAAATCATGAAGCTCTTGATTTGTTCCCCATGCTGACTGATGAGAGATTCCTTGATGCTCTCCTTTCAATGGGTCTCTTTCCATCAAATTCAACTCATTTATTCTGGATACGGGACCTAGAGTTTTATGAGTACCTTGAGGCTTGCAGTCATTAGTGGTAGGATCTCTTGCCATTGACAGATGGGAATACATCAATGTCTCTTGATCAATGAATTTCTCAAGTGTTCGACACCAACTCCTTTATTCACACTTGTAGGAATGTACTCGGTGCCTTGATACCTACTTTCATTATTGGTAGGTCATCTCGCGTTTGTTAACGGTATACCTCAATGACCGAAATTCAACCTCAACTCCTTTATTCACATGATGCAGACTTGCACCCTTGGTGGATAGTGTAGAAAACTTGAAGACATCACTACATGGCCACAACTTTCCTGAGTTGTTGCTTCCCTTTCATTGGACCAACACCTATTCGACTTCAGTGATCATGGGAGATCAGATTGTACTCCATGGTATATAGATATATTTAGATTGATTTTGAGACTGGTGTTGACCCTTGACCAAGTTTTGAGGAATACTTGGTCATATTTGACCATTTTTAGGACTTCGACAGCCTGTCAAAGATGGAGCGCCAAGAAAAGTAGAGATCATGGGATCTCGGTCCACTTTTTGGGTCCTTTTTTGGTTTTGGAACAATGTAATGGGAAAGGGATGTCGGCCCATGGGTTTACCCATGCTTAGGCCCACTTTTGTAATGTATAAATAGATATCTAAGCGATGTAAGTAGAGGAGAAGATTAGCCAAGGGATTAGTGCTAGAATTGATCTATGTGATTGACTTGCAGAGATGAGTGCAAGTATTGTAAGTGTTGAGTGCACAGATTGTAAGGAGGCTCTGTGCTAGATCTACTCAAGGAAGGAGGATCTGGCGGAGTGCACGTAGATCTCTTGTCCTATGCGGAGTAGGATTTTGATAGCTCTGTGCTATATCATGATTGACTAAAGCTAATAAAGAAGAAGATTTGGTGGATGTAACCCCAAGGTGGGGGTGAACCATGTAAATATGTGTGTTATGCTCTATGATTTGACTTAGTGTGTTTATCCCTGCTGTGGTTAAGTGCTTTGATATATTTAGATAGGTCTACTTATGCTTTGTGCATCAATAACTATATAGGAATAGTAGATCTGATATGTATGAATATGCTTAGTGTTGATATACTATATCTAACCTGTTTATTGTTGCTAAGTGCTAAATTAGCTTAGATCTAAGTGAATATTGTGAGGCTCTATGTTATCTGCAAAGTATAATAAGGATTGAATATTGATGCTAAGTGCTCTGTAAGAAATATAATCACAGATCTGTGTCCCATCTAAGGTTGCAGACACCTAAGTCTTGCAACCACCCCTGCCTCTACCTTGGGTGAGACTTCATCTTCTTCATAGGTGTTGCCAAAAGGGCTGGTAGTTAGGGTTTTGTTGGTGCATTGTTGTAGTGTTGAACCCTAGGTCTGCCCCTGTGCCAACAAATGGATTCATTGCATGGATCTGAAACTGTGATTGCTGGGAACTAAGGAAGAAGAATCTTTGTGCAAATATTCTTCCTGAAACCGTGGAAGCTCTATGCACAAACCTATACCCTAGTGCGCAATAATCCACGTGATCTAAAAATATCTATGCTAAAGAAGGAAGGACATATCTGAATAAAAAGAAGTGAGATATGAACTCTTTCTGCTCTAAGAAAGGTAAAAGTGGAAGTCTCTGAAGAAAAGAGGTAAGATCTTCAAGCTCAATGTTCTAATAAAGGTAAGAATAGTTAAAAGCTTTTAGATCTGAAATCTTTGTGCTCTGTAGAAGTAAGATAAGTGAAATGTTTTGTTTCTGAAGCATAAATCTAGGTATGTTTGATAAATTATGTCCTAGCTTGAAAACTAGGGCATTAATAGATGAAAGAAATCTTGATATGAATAGATCTGATAAGTACAGTGGTAGATATGTTATACCTATGCATAGAAAGAATGTTTGGACTAACAAATGGATGCAGGATCCTAGAAAGAATTTTTTGCAGGCTAGCTACCATGATCTTGGTGCGTATACAGAAAAGGTTGGGGATCATTTAAAAGGAAGAGAGGATTAAACCTATGTTACAGTTGTAGATGACTGAGACATCTAGATAAGGAATGCCCTGGTGGAAAACCTAGTTGTCTCTGTTGCAAAGCTTTGGACCATGAAGTATTAGATTTCCCTAGAATGATTGTTAAGATTGAAAGAATGAATCTGCATGAAGAAAACCTTAAGGCAGATCCAGAAATAGTAGAACCACAGAAAGAATCAGAAAAAATATGAATACAGATGAAAGAAACTCTGAATGGGCATAAAGATGTCAGTTTATCAAAAATCTTCAAAAACAAAGAGCAAATCAAAGTAAGAATAGGAGACTTCGACATAGACTGTGTTCTGGATGAGGAAACACAGGTAAATATTATGACAGAAAGAACTTGGGAAACCCTAGTAAGGCCTGCTATGATTCCTTCAATGGGAGGAATAAGTTTGTTTAAAGGAAAATTGGTAACCCTATGTGGAAGGATTACCCAGATATCTCTGAGCATCAATGGAACTTTGGTAGAAGAAGAATTTGAAGTTATCAATTTTATTGAGAACAACGCCCCATTTCCATCTTTTTTAGGAAAGACCTTGATTGAGAAAGACCAGATCCAAAGAAAAGAAGAAAAGGAAACCCTAGAACAGAAGAAGCGAGATCTAATGGATTTCATGACTAGAAAGATCGCCTACTTGATGAAAGAACGGGATAACAAATCAGAGCTATTTGACACCACGAACTCAGATGTCGAAGTTGAAAGAACACTAGAAGAACCACAGGGGGTTGAGATGCATGTTCCAGATGATGAAGAAGTATTACCCTTGAAACCAAAGAAAGAATATAGATAGGGCGAAGTGACTATATCTGATGAGGATAAGAATCAGAATGGAAAAAGGATCATCGAGATGAAGCTCACCAGGAAGAAGGCTAGAAAGATAAGTAAGAAGAAATCCTAGATCAAAATACTACAGAAGGTTCCAGAGGGAACCTCGCAAAAGGAAAAATTGCAGAATTGGAGCTTTGTCGAGATATCAGAATAACGACATAGGGCACTTCGTCGTGGCAAAGCAATATAGTCATTGGAAACCGAAATATATGTTCGACTATTGCTTCGAATGGATCGAAAAGCATTGATGGCTCATCACCAGACCGTTAGACTGCACCATAATGGACAGAACAAGAGTTAATGAAGCCAAATATCCATTACGAACGAGTCGTTTCAGAATTTCTTACTTAATCCATCGCCCCATGCATGGAGGACACTTTTGTTGATTGATAATTTGAGCCCGCAAACTACATGCATTGTGACCAGTGATTACTCTACTCTTACTCTTTACGGTACCTAACTTACTTTGAGAACCCGAGATACTGACCCTGAGGGTATATGTTCGATGAATTTAGCGCAGCTGAAGAATCTGTAAGAGAGGTACCTCAAAACCGAAAAAGTCATGTCAGAGAGAGGATTGTCTATAGGTTTGCATGCATCATCGACGAGAGGAGTGCAAGCCCCCCCATCCACTACTCGAGCAGGAACATCCCGAGCTGACGCATAGAGAAGAAGCAAACATAAAGATGATATGGCCGACGCGAAGTTGGTTCCATCCATCCTACCTTCTTACATACCACCTATGAGTGGTGTGATCAATAGAGACAATGTACCTAGGGACTTTGAGTACACTCTCGTCACTGTGTACTTGCTGAAAGGGGTACACACAGTCCACATAGACCAGGAAAAGATATTTGCCCTGAAGTTCAGTGACTACAACTTGGGCGACCGGAAGGCTTATGGCATGCTCGCTCCTTATAAATATCTGATGAAGACAAAAGGCAAGAACTCAAAGATCATCCCTCAGCAGTGGACTATGAACCTCGCACAGTCCACCCTGCTGAACGTTATGAAGATACCGCACTTCGACAGACGCCAGGAGGTGAATACTTTTGTGAAGCTATTGTTGGCGGGCTACCATGGAGGATACCTATGGTTAAACCATCGAATAACAGTTGATCCAGTGCTGATCAATCAGATCACTGGGCTTAGCATGCAAGGCCCTGATCCCCATGATTACTATCTTGGAAAGACTGCAGATCGCGCTCTTGCGCAGAAGATCAAAGAAGCCTATGATGATGTTGAGAAAGGCACATGAGGCTACAAGGTAGCTTCTATTTAAATTTGCGCAGTGCGCCTCGCATGTCAATTGATCGCGGGGAAGTTGTTATGCAAGAATCGACCCGCGCAAGTATCCGACTTTGTATTAGACCTCGCAGGGAAGTGTGCAGAGGGACCACAAATGAAATGGATGAAGTACCTAGTGAAACAATTAGATACTGACTACAGAGAAGCCCAAGATCAGGGGTGTGAATTCCATTTTAGCTAGCTCTTGATACGTATAGATTTCATTGCATGGGAGCTACCAGAATATGCAACCTTCCTAGACATCGACCCCTTTAAACCACTAGCCACGAAGTTCAATACACTATGGTACTCAAACAATATGAACAAGCGGTGGCAATCTAATGTCGTCTTCCATACCAACTACACCCATTTGAAGCTCGCCATCCAATCTGAGCCTCGCATGACCCTGAATACTTTACACAGGTTTCAACCTTTGATGAAGTTCAGCGCGGACCGCCATTTCATATACATTACAACATGCACTGATGATCATAAGGAACAACTTCAGTCTTATTATAAGCTGACAGAAGTTGACCTAGAGGAGATCACCGAGGAATGGTTGGCAGACCTCCTTATTTCAGAAAACCCCACAGAAATGTCTAACATCGACAGCCCAGAAGATGCACAGGATACACCTGGGCCTGGTAAGACAAAGAAAACCAAAAAGATAAAAAAGGATGAGAAAATCTAAGATGTAGACAGCAGATCTGTAAGAATTGCATCCATTACATCAGAGTGAGGAGGCAATGGAGAAGAATTAGAAGACGTCAAAAAGAGGCTAGAAGTCGAAGTAGAAATCCTAAATAAGAGGAAGGGTTCGCCTCTAGAACCTTCCTCCCAAAATAAATCAAAAGCACCCGTAACTAAGCTGTAGACCACGCTCACTCCAAATGACTTCAGTTTCCTCATCACAGTTATGAATGAATCCATAGAAGAGATAACAAAAAAAAAGGAAGCTAAGAAAGAGACAATGTACAAAAAAATCGAGATCAAGCCCCAAGGAGTATAGCAAGCCCTCCAGTCTAACCACGCAATATCAACTGCGCCCCTGCCAGAAGGAACAACAGAAGAGGAAGATGAACCAGTTCAACTCCGCAAGATTGTTGACATAGTTGAAGTACGCCTTCAGAAAGCATAGGAAGAAACAGCATAGACCACCCACGCCTTAAAGCAAGCACAGGAGGAAGTCATCGAGCAACGTCGAGTTGAGCAACAAGAGAAGGATGCTAGGTAGGCCTCTTTCTTATCTTGCATGTTAGTTTATATAACGTACAATGGAATTGAGTTGATTTCTGCAGTCATACATGTTTGTTGTGGTTTACCTTTGGCCATAGAGAGTTGTTCCCTCGTAACAATTTCTTTGTTTCAATTTCTTTTTTGAGTTTTTTAGGTTTTACTGAGTCAGTTTAGGGTCTTGGGTCACCTTCCAGGTGCCTACCATCCTTCCATGCCCAGTCATTCTCCCAAGACTTTTTATTTTTGGAAAATATCAGAGGTGTACGCACCCTGCTTTGGTTCAACACATGTACATATACAGTATACAACCCACATACATACGCAAGATGTTGGTGCAACAAGACACGTTTCTGTGTCTTGAAAGGTTTTTAAAAAAAAAAGAGTTTTTTTCTTTCCTGATAGAAGCCTTGGGATTATTAGGCCTTTCTTGGACTTTACAAAGTCTCTGTTAGTGGTCTTTGGTTGGGTTTAAAGATTCAGTTTTAACATTTTTCTTGATTTTATTTTGTTTGCCTTAGAGGTTTAGAGTTAGCCTATAAGCATTAAATCCTCCTCTGGGTTCTTGTGAGTCCCTGTGTTTACGCAGTGGTCTAGGATCTGTATGAGTCTTGGGTTTTGTCTTCTCTTTATCCAGTTTATGCTTTGAAAAATGAAAATAATATTTTACTTCTATTTTTCTTGTTTAAGCATTTCAAAAAATCAAAAAAAATATTGTATTAATGTATTTAGTTTGGTTATAGTAGCGTAGGTTGTCTTTTTGCAAAAAGAAAAGAGTTTTGTTTCAAAGTTGTTTCTTGTTTTCCTAAAAATATAAGTAGTTTTTCATTGTGAAATGAAATTTTTTTTAGGAAAATTTTGGTTATAGGATCTTGGAACATTGTTTTTAAAAGTTGACATTCACAAAGATTTGAAAGCCTTTGCTTTAAATTTGAAGTATCTAGTTTTATTTTTCACAAAGGATCTAAAGTTTTATTCTCTTTCGTCTCTTCCAAACACCTCAAGTTGCACGTTCATATCCTTTGAGTAAATTAAGCCCATAAAATCAACGCCTAACTTAAAATCCATTAGACTTTTTGTTTGTAGGGTTCACCAACTAATCTAGGATTTAGGGCCTTGAAATAGGTGTGAAGAGGAAACTCTTCAAGGCCATATAAAACAAACATTGGAGTCTATGATAGGGATTTTCTAAAGTCCAGCATCGTAAGAGGAGATAGGGACCCCCCTCTAACACAGGGGATAAACACAAGGTCATGTAATGAAATCTAGAGGAGATAACCCCTCCAAAGTCAGACCAAGCGTAGTGGGGATTGTATATTGAGGGTCTTTCTTAGGAATCACACTGATCGCATTTTATTACGAAGCCTCATGGACTTTGAATCCATTCGATATCCTCAATTGTATTCTAGACCAATTTCCTTTGATACCCTTGAAGGGCTTCGGACTTTGTTATCTTGCTCATCACAATTAGACCGACTGTCGACTGTACTCGCCTGATGACTGACTGCGAAATGGAAACCTAGTTTCCAATTTTTACAAACTTACACAGGTGAATGCGAGGGTATACCATGGTACCTAGGGAATATTTTGGATCGCACTTTGTAGAGTATACCCAGAGGGTGTTTCCGTGTTCAAGTTACACTTGCATTGGTAAGTTTCTCTAGTGTCGATTGGCGTAACGGTTCTTCCTACTAGTTAATTGTCTGCTTGATTTTCCTTTAGGAACTTTTAGTGTGTGATTTGTCTTCCACACTAGCCAAAACTTACAGTTTCAGTTGATCATTTCACAAGGTGGAAGATCAAAAACTCCATCGTTTGTGTAGGCTTCAAGGCCTGTCGTCGGTCACTTTGGAGCCACCTCTACCACCGTTGACGCACGGGCTCAATCAAGAAGGATCGTTCGAAGCTACTGGGCCATAGAAAACTATAATCGATCCAAATCCAAGAGAATACTTACTTGCTCTGGAGGAATCTATCATTTCTGACCTCAAGACTGAAGTTTTCAGGCCAACAAATCCTTTGATCACCGACTTATCAGCGACGCTTCTAAATCAGATAGTCCCTCCTAAGGTGACTTCTCTTGAACTCTAGTTTATTCGATGAGCGGCAATGGAAGAGACTAACACTACTTCATCAGGGAATCCTTGTACTCCCATCACATTTTTCACAAGACGGGGTGTCGCACCTCCTACCCCACCTCCACCTATCAGGACCACGATTGTCTCGATGCCCACCACTTTGGGTAGTGGTTTCACTCCGTCGATGATTTAAACCATTGTTCCCTTTCTTCAGAACATGTTGGGCGCTCCTTTTTCTTTTGGGATGCATGGTTTTGACTCTAACTTGGTTCTCACATACTCTACTCTATAGATCATTGGTCTTGGGGCAGGGATATCTAATTCTCCCTTGCAAGGATCTGTCGCAGGAACCACTGCCCTGTTCAATTTTATTCCTTACGGTGGAGGTCACATCCCTCCTCCATCCCCTTCGCTCAGTGGCATGTTTCAGCAGCCAATCGGGCCTAATACCAACTATAGTTTGTTTAGTGGAGGGAGCCAAGGACCTTCATCCTACATGACTCCGATGGGATCAATGTTGTTTTCTTTGTTTGGTGCATTTGGAAATAACGCTTTTACTTTGTCTTCTTTCTCAACTGGGGGCAACCCCGTCTTTGGTCAACAAAACCCTACACAAGTTTTCATTCCTTCACAGGGAGTGATGGTAGGAGTTTACTCCTCACAAGGTCTTGGGAATCCTTGTCAGGGCTCGTTTCCCTCGCAAGGGATGTCGATTAGGGGAAACCCCTCCCACACTATGTGGAACCTGGGCAAGGTTCAGTACCTATGCCATGAGGGTCGGCTAGGGGCATCCCCAACCAAGGTCCTTGGAACATAGCAAAGGGAGCAATCCCTGCAAAAGCTATGTCATCTAACTTTGGAAATCAGTCGATGATATATCATCAGACGCAAGCCCCTTTTGCTAGACAGGGCCACCATGGTATATACCAAAACCCTAGCCAGTAATCAAACTTTTCCTGGCAACCTCGTGCCATTCAAAATCTATGCCCCTCTTTTCATGTAAATACTCTACAATCGAGACTACCTTTCCTGGCAACTCTGCATTTTACAAACTTGTCGAGATTGTTAAATGACCCGATCTATCATGATCTATGTTGGCCCCTCATGTCGACTAAGTTTCTTTCCAACATCCATAAGTTTGAGGGAAGACTGGTAAGGACCAAGGTGATCATGTGATGACTTTTCACTTGTGGTGGTCATCCAACTCGTTAAAGGATGACTTCTTTCAGTTGTTCTTATTTCAATGCACTCTTATAGGGGGTTCAACGAAATGGTATATCGAGCTCGACAACTCAAATTATTCTTAATTTAATGACCTAGCTATGGTGTTCTTGAACCATTTCTAGTTGTTAGTGAGATATTATGTCAGCATAGAGTTGTTGTCCAACTTTGAGCAGATGAAACATAACCATATCTCGAATCACATCCAAGAATGGCAGTGATGAAAGAGTTTGATTAAAGTCAAGGTCCCTCCTGCATTTCTACTAGAGTGGTTTCTAAAGTGCTTGGTGCCTTGTGTATCCAAAGATGTAGCAACGTCCGGGGTGTTTTCTTAAGAAGAGGCTATTATGAGAGCCAAGTAGCTGGAGATGATTTACTCCCATTCCAACATGCTATACGATATCTTACCCAATGCACCATGGTCAACTCTTGACAAATCCAAAAATAATTATGGGCCTCACACTAATGGCATAGTAGGCTCAACACAGAACAAGTCCATGGATCTGTTGTCTAATTAATTACAGTAGTTATCGATTCAACGAATTGTGGCCATCCAAACTCCTAGTTCAGCTACCCCCGCAACCTAGACGTCAAATGTACACAGTATGCAATCAAAAAATCCCAAGGTTAACTAGAAAACCGAGGGAAAGAAAAAACAAAAAAACAAGAAGGATAAGGGGGACAAAAAGGTTGAAAATACAGTTGGCGAGGGAAAAAATGAAAAGAGAAAGGTGAATTTTCTGTGTAATATTTGCACGGATGACCACTTGAATCACCTATGCCCTCGTCTTGCGGAATCCCAGAAGCTATTGGCACAACAAAAGCCTGCTTTGTTGACAAACCCTTTTCCACAAGGGAAAAATAAGGCTCAAGCTTCCACATCCACAAGCATGGCTGGGGGTAGTCAGGGCACCCCCACTTCAAATAATAATAACAATGGGGCCTCAAACATCTATATGATGAATGTCGAAGCTCATATTTCAACCAGGACTCGTGACTAAAGAATGCCAGAATCTGTTGAGAAGGCCAAAGAGGCCTCCAACCCATTAGTTCCTCTTCAAATTGAGAAGACATTGGGAGAAACAATGACTCACATCCCTAAAGGTGAATTCAAAAAGGTTTCTCACAACCCCAATGCGAGGGATCCTCATAATTACCCCCTCATGGAGGATCTGGAACAAACTCCTTGTGAAATGTCTACTATGGAGGTTCTCTAGAGTTGCCCCTCACAGAGAAAAGCATTGTTGTTCGTATTGGGAGTGGCAGAGCCTAGTAACTCAGGAATGATCATTTTTTATCTAATATACCTTAAACCGCGTCCTCCCCACCATGTCTTCTTTGAGATAGTAGCGTCATACAACACAAAATCGTTGACATGGAACATTTTTCATACAATGGTTGATGAGGATGCCTTGACTTGAATGATGTCATTGGCATGTTGGAAAGAAATTGGACAACCTAAGTTGTCTATGTTGCCCATGTTTCTTACAAAATTTGATACTCAATCGTTCAGACCACATGGCATAATTCCCTATTTCCTTGTAAAGTTGGAGGGTAAATCTATGTGTGTCGAGGTAGAAGTAGTTGATGCACCTCTTGACTAGAATCTTTTGGTAGGATGGATTTGGACTTACACAATGAATGCGATTGTAGCCAACATTTTTCGGGTCTTATGCTTTCTGCACGAGGGCCATATTATAATCATTGACCAGTTATCCTTCTCCCATCCTGAACCTTAATCAGGGGAATCCACGGTCCTGATGATTGATAAACCACAGCCAGTAACTGTCAACTTAGGTGTCATATTGATTTTGTCTTTGATGGGAAATTTTGATTATTCGTCGCCTTCCAATGATGTAAGGTTTATTTTGGTCGTCCCCAACCAGCTAAAGGCTGCAATTTTTCAAGTTTCATCTTTTAAAAATGAGCCACTTTCACAACCCATGGACTTTACCTTCCTCATTGAATTCGATGGAAGGGGTAGGTCACCTTGGCATGGCCATGCCCTTATCTGCTATTGAGGTTGCGTATAGTGTTGTCCAACAAGCCTCAACCAACCCTGATCTGGCTCCCCCATAAGAGCTAGATCATATTCTTGAGCCTATTTGGGCTCAAGACTCTCTCACGACTCATGACCCTTTGGACTTAGTATTTCCCTATGATGAGGCGATCCTAGAGGCAAAGATCGATCCAAACAGACCTTGGGTTGATCTTAACCATAGATCTTACTTCTTACCCGAGCTTAGGAGAATAGAGGAAGGAGAGTTTGTTATGAACAGGAGTGGAGATGCCCCTTGTCCCATTAACCCTCTGGCTATGCATGGAGTATACACCAAGGGAAACACGGCAAGTATTATTGAAACGATTCCTATCGATATCTCCAAAACCCCTGGCATCATGGAGAATGTCTTCATCGGAGTGGATTGCTCCCTCGAAGAGATTTGAATCTACACCGAATTGTTTAAGGGATTCCATGATGTTTTTGCCTGGTCTTATGAGGAAATGTTAGGCATTGATCCATGTATTCTTGAACATGAAATCGCGACTTATCTTGATGCCAAACGTATTTGACAGAAGCTTTGCCCGATCAATCCTCGCAAAGCTACGACGATAAAGGATGAAGTAGAGAAACTTATCAAGGTTGGTTTCATCTACACCGTGCAATTGACAGAATGGGCATCGAACCATGCTCATATCAACAAGAAGTAAGGAATGATTCGCGTATGTATAGACTTTCATGAATTGAACAAAGATTTCCCGAAAGACAATTTTGCAACCTTGTTTATTGACCAAATTGTCGATGAATGTGCGAAATGCAAGGTATTTTATTTCATGGATTGTTTTTCTGGGTATAACCAAATTCAGATCAAGCCCGAGGACTAACATAAAATTTCTTTTATCTATCCCTGGGGTACATTCACGTATCGAAAAATGCCTTTTGGCCTGAAGAATGTTGGATCTACTTTTCAACGGGCCATGTCGCTTTCCTTTCACGACCTCAAACACATAGTCAAGTTGTACCTCGATGATCTGGCATCACGTTCTCGCAAGAGATCTGATCACCCCACCCACTTACAACTAATCTTTGAGAGGTTTTTTTGGCCCTTGACCAAGTTTTGGAGAACCTTGGTCATGTTTAACCATTTTTGGGACTTCGACAGGCTGGTCGAAGGATGAGCGCAAGGCGAAGCGTAGATCGTGGGATCACACCCCCTTTTTAGGGATTTTTGGGTTTAGGGTTTATGTAATGGGTATGGGATTTCATCCCATGGGTTTACCCATGTTTAGGCCCATTTTGTAATGTATAAATAGATATCTAGGTGATGTAAGAAGTACTAGACCTAGTATTATCGGCTTAGTGCAGATCTAGAGGCTTTGTGCATGATGTGTTGAGAACTTTTAGAGCTAAGTGCAAGTGATTATAAGAAGATTATGTGCAAACTGTAAGAAGGCTTTGTGCTTGAACCTAGGTCAGGGAAGGAGAATCTGGCGAGGTGCACGTAGATCTCATGTCCTATGTAGAGTTGGTTTTGTAGCTCTGTGCATGTAAGCATATTGACAAAAGACAATAAAGAAGAAGAAGAGTTGGTGGACGTAGCCCAACACTGGGGTGAACCACGTATATCCTATGTTGTGGTTTCTTTGTGCAGTATGGTTGTTATGTTATTGATGTGATTTATGCTTAGTGTGGTAATATATGTTATATGCTTCTGATATAGTAGCTTAGTTATTAGTGATGTGAATGAGTGATAGATATGATCTATTTCTATGTGCTAAGTGCTTGGATGTGTTAGATCTTGTTGAATACTGCGTTGTTTTGTAATTAGGGTTTTCTCCTGCGATGTGGGTAAGGGATAAATACTAATGAATGTTGAATGTTAAGTTCTCTGTTAAGTACTGTGATCATAGATCTATGTATCAGCTAGGTTGTAGACACTTGAGTCCTGCAACCACCCCTGCCTCTACCTCGGGTAAGACATCATCTGCTTCACAAGTGTTGCCAAAAGGGTCGGTAGTAAGGGTTTTTTGGTGCACTATTGAAGCATTGAACCCTAGGTCTTCCCCTGTGTGCCAAAAAATGGTTTCGTTGCTGGGATTTGAAACTGTGATTGCTGGGAACTAAAGAAAAGAGAAAGTTATGTGCGTAGATCTACTTCTTTAGTGCACAGTATTCTACTTGACTTGTGAAGCTCTGTGCTAAGAAAGGAATCACATGTAAAGAAAAGAGGTAAGATCTTAAAGATCTGTGCTCTGATAAAGGTAAGATAAGTGAAAATTTTTGTTTTGAAAGAATGGATCTAGAAATGCTTGATAGATTTTCTCCTAGTTTGAAAGCTAAGGCATAGCTAGAAGAAAGAAGAATTGATATGAGTAGATATGATAGAAGTATTGAAAATGTTATTTCTATGCATAGAAAGAATGTTTCGACTAACAAATGGATGTAGGATCCTAGAAAGAAAGTTTTGCAGGTTTATCACTGTGATCTCAGTGTGCAGTACAAGAAAGTTTGGGGATAATTTAAAAGAAAGAGAGGATTAACTCTTTGTTATAGTTGCAGAAGACCGGGACATCTTGCTAAGGAATTCCATGGTAGAGGTCCAAGTTGTCTTTGATGTAAAGCTATGGATCATGAATTTTTGGATTTCCCTAGAATGATTGCTAAAGTTGAAAAGATGAATATGAGACAAGAAAACCATGAGAAAGGCCAAGAGACTAAGGATATGATAGAACCTTAGAAAGAATCAGAGACTATATTATTGCAGATGAAAGAAACACTGAATGATCACAGAGACATCAACTTATCATATATATTAAAAGAGAAGGAGTGTATAGAAACAAGAATAGGAAACTTCAACATAGACTGTGTTCTGGATGAAGAAACGTAGGTGAATATCATGACAGAAAGAACTTGGGAAATTTTGGGCAAGCCTGTTATGGTTCCTTCAATGGGAGGAATAGGATTGTTTAAAGGAAAAATGATAACCCTATGTGAAAGACTTACATAGATACCTATGAGTGCTCATGGAACTTTGACAGAGGAAGAATTTGAGGTCGTTAAATTTGTTGAGAACAACGCACCATTTGCGATTTTGCTAGGAAAAATCTGGATTGAGAAAGATCAAATACGAAGGAAACAAGAAGAGGAGGATATAAAATAGAAAAAGAAAGAACTAAGGGATTTCATGGCTAGAAAAATAGTGCAATTAATAGAAGAACAGGAGGACAAGTCAAAGCAACTAAGGGCCAGAGACCAGGCTGTCAAAGTTGAAAGAACACAGGAAGACTTGAAACACTTATCCATACAGGAGAGTAGAGCACCTACTCTAGAAAGAGAAGAAGTATTACCCCTGAACCCTATGAAATATCCTCAATAGTGCGAAGTTACTATGCCAAGAGGAGATAAGAACAATAATGGAAAAATGAACCCAAAGACGCAAATGACAAGAAAGAAAGCAAGAAATCTCAGCAAGAAGAAAGCGAAGTTAGAAAAATTGCAGGAAGTTCCATAGAGGACTCTGCAGAAGGAAGGTTTGCAGAACTTTAACTTCGTCAGAATAGAAGAATAGCGTAGATTGGCACTTCGCCACTACGAAGCAATATAACCGTTGGAGGCATCCCGACCATTAGAACGACGCTCCAGAACGGCTAGAAACGCATTTATGGCCGAAAAGATCGTCATTGGACCATTGGGACCTTGCCATAACGGATGGAATCGCATTGATGGAAGAATTGTTTTCCGTTGGAGGAATATGTTACGACGTTGTCTATTTATCCCGTTGAATGTTGCACCAAGAACACTTTTGCAAATTGTGAGTATTCGAGCCTGCAGAGAATTCATTGTTATCACGCTGAGCCTATTGAGACCTTTCCACCCATTTTGTTACATTGAGTGTTTATTCATCGACTTGAGATATCCGATCTCGAGCGTGTATGTCAGGTCAACACAGTGCAGTGGAAAAGTCTGTAGAGGAAATTCTGATAGATTTAATGGCTGAGAAAGTCATGTCCACAGGGGCACAGGCCTCGTCAACTAGAGGAGTGCAAGCCTCTCCATCGACTACACGTCGATCTGGGCCCTCTAGAACTGTGACAAGAAACAGAGAAAGCATCGTGATGACTTGGAAAATACAAATCTCATCCCATCTATCCTGCCCAACTATATCCCACCTCTGGCTGGTGCGGTTAGTCATGACAATGTCTCGAGGGGCTTCGACTACACATTGAACAGTGCGTACCTCCCGAAGGGGATACACACAATTGGACCATAGTTAGGAAATATTATGTAATATCCCTAAGGCCAAACCCAATTGTAAATGTAATTGAAAATGTACTTAAGCTGGTGAGATGTTTGATATCATTTTGTATGCACCTTTCATGGCATAGTGTGCGCATGTACTGCACAGTAAAATGAGGAAGTGTGCACATTCCAGGATACCGCGCACAACAACTTAAGTGTGTGTGATTGTGAGGCCAGGGATCCTTTATGTATATGTTGCATTTTATAGGCTGGTGAGCCAGTTATTATAAGCTAGGATTATTAAGTTTTGATTAGGCCAGAGATCCTAGATGTTAAAGGCTAGTGCGCCTATTTTTGAATATGTCTCATAATTAATATAAAATACATCCTTGCACGCAGACCGGCCACGATAAAAGAGTATGGGGGAATAAACTCCACTAGTTAGGGAAAGGGTGGGAGCTAAAAGTAAGGAAAATGGATAAGCTAGGGAGCTTAAGCCAAAAAGGAATATTATATTAATATTTCTTAAAGTATAAAGTATGGGTAATTATTTTATCCTAAGTTCCAAAGTTGGGGACAAGTGGGACAAAGTAGCTCCCAACATGAAAAGTGTCAAGTTGGGGACATGCATACATATTGTTGGGACTTAGTTCATTTCCCATCATTCTTCCCATCATTCCTTCCATCATTCAGCCATGATTCAATGACCATTGTCACTCACACAGTCAATTATCCTTCATACATTCTTGTCACTGTATTGGAACATGTATCCATAGCCATACTTGTGTGTGTAGATGGTTAGATTGGGAGCTGGACTGAAGAAGAGGGTTGTCAGGCCCATGGGAAATTGAAGAGGCGGTTTGTCAGGCCCGTGGGATATTGAAAAGGCAGGTTGTCAGGCCCGTGAGAAATTTCTCTCTAGGTGAGAGAATTGTTGGGAATTGATTTCCTAAAGGTGTTGAACTACAGCTACAGTTCTCTGAGACTTCCTGTCCGGCCTATTGCTGAAGCCTGAAAAGGAAGTGGGGCAACCGAAGGATTGTTGAGCAGAGAAGGGGCACACTTTCTGGGGTGGGACAGGCATGTGGGGAATGAGGGACTGTGGGTTTTTATTTTGAGTTGGCACCTATGATGGAGTCTTTCCTGTTGTCCATGAGCCATTAGCCTGGTTAGGAACCCCTTTACCCAGGTGGAGTTTAGTCCCATCCCAGGGGTGACCCACTGCTAAGAGTGATGAGCAGTGTGGTCTAAGGCTAGGAGGTTCGTGGAAGGTCTGCACGCATTTGGTGACATTCTTACCAAGATAAGTTTCAATTGTGTGATAAATTTACATGCTGCATTGTTATTTACGTGTTTATTTCTATGGGTTTTTCTTATGCATGGTTATAACTGTCTGTATGTTTATGGGTATTTTCTGTATATGTTGCATGTCTATGTTTACTGTTATTTCAATATGAATTTGTCCATTTACAAAATGTATTTGTCTATTTACATTTTATATATAATGCTTCTGCAAGATTTCTACGTGTATATATGTTTTAATTGCATAGAGTTTGAAAAACTTATGTGGCATAGATCAGTTAGGTGTTGGGTATGTTACAGTATGTTCCGTAGAGAGAAAGAAAGAGTTCTCTTGTGTATCATGGTCGAACCTGGGTGGTTGGGGACGCTACAATATGGTATCAGAGATTTAGTTTTCAACGTTGAGTCTGGATGGGCCGAACAATTTGAGTTGAAGAGAAATTTCATAGAGGATTTATTTCGAAGTGGCCAAATTTTGAGTTGTTGAGCGTCCATGGTAATTTTTAGAAACAACGACGCAGAATTGTGAAAAGCCCCAATTTATGTTGTTAAATTCATGAGAAAATGGAGAAATTCAGCCAAGTGGTGAGATATTATTGGTTTAATATCTATTCTAGCAAATTGAGACCTGGAATTGATCGAATTTGAAGTTACAGTGAATCCATTATAGATGGAGCGGGATTAGTAAATAAAATTCTGAATTCGTGAATTAATTTTCGGTAAATTCGTTCCAGAAATGGAAACCCATGGTGATTTGTTGTTGCAGAGGTTGAATGGGTGTTATTGGGGTGAAATTGAGGAAATTTCATAGTTGCGGAATGTCTATTGTAAATTGGGAAAAATTTAGGAAAAATCCTCAATTTCTGCAACGAAATTCACGAGGAATTGATGCACATAAAGGTGAATGTGCGCAGTTGGGCGCACTAAAAATGCATGTGGCGCAGTGAAAAGCTTGTGATAGGTAAAATTCAGTACCACGTAGAAATATAGTGGTGTGTTGGTGCATGCACTAAAAATTTGACACCGCGTGCAAAAATGTTGGTGTGCGGGTGTGCACACTAAATTTTAGACACTGCGTGGAAAAATGTTAGTGTGCAGGTGCACGTGGTAAATTTTGAGTGTTGCACGGAAAAATGTTGGTGTGCATGTGCGTGCACTAAATTTAGCATTGTGCAGTGTACATACGCATACTAAGGTGCACACGATGTGCACACACATGATAATGATGCGCGTGGTGTGCACAGTATTGGCAGAGCACAAAGGAGATTGGTCGGTGCGTGCGCAATGTGGGTATATGTTTTCACGTGACAGTTTTGTTAATGGTGCACGCAGAGTATTGATGCACAGTGGGGGCATACTAAACTTTGGCATGATGCATCACGTAGAGTGAAATGCGTGTGGAATATCAATCCGCGGTACAAAAACTGCGCACAGTGGATATTGGCACGCAAAATAAAAGTAGTGCACGCAAGTTATTGGCGCGACAGAGAAGTGATACACAGTGGTTTTAAAGTGTGCAAAGCATGATTTACCTTATGTTGTTATTTCACATGGTAAATATGGGTTATAGGTTGAAATTTGTGCACGTGAAGTCGTTTGGAGGGTGAATAACAACAAAAACCAATGATTTTCTGCGATGTTTTATATCATTTGAACGTCATCTTTTTATAGTGCATTTTTTAGGCCCTTAAGAGCAGTTTTAGCTATTCAAAAACCATGAGAACAGAGTGTTCCAAGGCACACTCTGTCTCTGCAGCTCAAATAAAAGAGCTTGGAGAGATATTTCTAATGGTGTAAATTGTTCGTCAAACAGTGATTTTATGAGAAAGTTACAGCACAAACAGTGGAGGGTAAATTTTAAGACCCATCTAACTTCAAAGAGCCATAACTTTCTACTCCGGAATAAGATTGAGGCACAGGAGTAGTCAATGGAAAGATATTGAGCCATAGAAGACATTCCCAAAGCTGAATTAAATTTCCGGCCATGTCAAAAGTGCTTAATATGGAAAATAAGTTGCCTGTAGCATATCATCTACAATATGGTATTTTGGCCTAGAATTTCAGCGTGTTGTAACTAGCATCCCAGAACCTAGAAAGAGGTGAAACTTGGACAGATTGTCCATATTATGAATATGAAGAAACCCAATTGAGATCCTAAGAAAATTCCAATGGAGTATGTGCAAAAATGCATAATTATAGCGCATAATTGCGCCAAGTTGAAAGATGAACAGAAAATTAATGGGAAAATTTCCAATAACCATAACTTTCTGCTCATAACTCAGAATTGAGCATGGGAGTAGGCATTGGAAAGGTGTTGCAAAGTGGAATAAAAATATCCACCCAAAAAATTGATCGAGGAATTCAATTTTCCATGAATTCAGAACAAAGAATTATGATATATATTATTGAACCAAAATGGTTCATATTTTTCAAGAAATTGTTGAAATAGTTAGCCTGACATTGTTTTGTTGGCTGCACATTTTGCAGATTTAACAACAACTAGATCAAATCAAGATCAACACATATTCTAGATGAATGGAAGAGGCACAAGGGACTTACATCCAGTAAGATGAGATTAGAGGGATGGATGTCCATTTGGGCATTGAAAGAACAAACTCCAACGGGCATGGAGAAGGAAGGGATGAAAACATGAATATGGCAGAGACCATTAAGAATTTGCAGAAGGATGTTCAAATCCATAAATATGATAATGAAAGGCTTATGAGATCCAAGGAGCAACAAGATGACTTCAACATGAAGTTATTCTAGATCTTGAACAGAATAGAAAATAAATTGGATAAGGAGAGTGGTTCAAGCAAATCAGGAAGTCACAGGCCTCCTGATGAGAAAAGAAAATCCAGAAGTGTTAGCAAACATCACCACCACTCCCCGAGGCATTCCAATAAGAGATCACATAGAAACCCAATTCCATCCCCTGTCGGGAAGCATAAGGGGTTTGGGGTGGATGAGATATGAGGATAAATGAACAAAATCAAACCTCCTACATTTGATGGTGAGCACAAGAAATATGTAGATGTAGAGACATTGTTGTTGGGCATGAGAAAGTATTTTCAATAGCATAATTATTATTCTCATGCAAAAGGTAGAATTTCCATCTATCAACTCAAGGGAAAGGCATCCATGTGGTGGGATCAACTTGTGTAGGTGCAACACATTAAAGAGAAAAGTGTTACTTGGAGGGAATTCAAAAAGTATTTTGAGAAGAAATACTTGACTAAGAGATATTATGACAAGAAAATGAAAGAGTTCTTTGAACTCAATATTGGGAGTATGACTATTGATGAATATGAAAGAAGGTTTTTAGAAATGTTGAAGCATGTCTCTTTTATCAAGGATGAAACAGTTAAATTAAAAGGTATTTGAGTGGATTTTCATCATTCATCAGTGACAAAATACAGTATGGTGATCCCAAGACATTGGAGGAGACCATAAGGAGAGCTAAATGCCTTTATGATCACCAAAAATCAGGGCCAACTTTCCAAAAATCTTGGGAAGATAAAAATAAATTCGAGGTGGATCAGAGGAAGAAGGGATCTAAGCCACCATTCTTTAGAAATAATCCATAGGGACAACAAACTCCTAGAGATCCCAGAACGATTGAGACAGGGGTTCAAAGGCCAAGGAAACCACCTATTCAATGTTGGGGTTGTAAAGGAGATCATATGTACAGAGATTGTCCTCACAGAGGTGAAAAAGTGAGAATTTTTCACAATGTACAGCAAGATGAAACAATGGAGGAAATGGACAGAAATGTAGCAAGGATCTATGTAGCCCTGGACAATAAGCAAGCAGAGTATCAGTCACATATGATTGAAGTGGAAGGTCTAATCAACAACCAAACCATTGCCATTTTAATTGATTTAGGAGCTAGTCATAGTTATATAGATCCTAATATGGTGGAAAGTTTTCATTTGCCAAGAAGAAAGCATGGAAAATCTTGGTTGGTGCAGATAGCTACTAGAGCCAAAAGAAAATTTAATGAGATGGTTAAGTCATGTCTTATGAACATGAATGGACTGAACACCAAGGAAGATTTGAACATCTTTCCTTTAGGTTCTTATGACTGTCTAATTGGGATGGATTGGTTGGACCAGTATCATGCCATCCTAGACTGTCATAACAAGGAATTTACTTGCTTGGATGAGGAAGGGAACCTAAGGAGAGTGCAGGGAATTCCCAGGGTAGTAGCCATCGGAGATATTTCAGCATTGTAGCTGAAGAAATGTTACAGAAAAGGGTGTCAAATATTTGCAACTCATGTGGAAGAGACACCTAAAGACAAGATGCCAAATTTGGAAGATCATGCAGTCCTGGAAGATTTTGAAGATATTTTCAAAGATAGATATCAGGTCAGGATACCATCAGGTAAGGATTAAGGAGGAATATATCATCAAGACCACCTTTAGGACAAGGTATGGTCATTATGAGTTCACAGTGGTGCCATTTGGGTTGTCAAATGCACCAGTTGTTTTCATGTGCTTAATGAATGGTGTTTTTCGAAAATATTTAGACAAGTTTGTCATTGTCTTTTTGGATGTCATTCTTATATATTCCAAGTTAGAAGAAGAGCATGAGCATCATTTAAGGATGGTTTTGCAAGTGTTAAGGGAGAATCAATTGTATGCCAAGTTGAGCAAGTGCTTATTTTATCAAAGGTAGATTCATTATTTGGGGCATATCATTTCAAAAGATGGGATAGCAGTGGATCCTGAGAAGATAGAAGCCATTAGAGAATGGTCAACACCAAAGAATGTGATAGAGTTCAAATCATTCATGGGTCTTGCAGGCTACTATAGGAGATTTATTGAAGGATTCTCAAATANGGGTGTGAAGTTTCAGTGGACATTGGATTGTGAAAAGAGTTTCCAACAATTGAAATAGTTATTAACAAGTGCTCCAATACTAAGGATCACAGACCCAAATGAAGGCTTCATTATGTGCACAGATGCATGTAAAGAAGGACTTGGTGGAGTCCTCGGTCAAAATGGATTTGTTATATGTTATGAATCAAGGAAGTTGAAGGACCATGAAAGACACTATGTCACTCATGATTTGGAGTTGGAAGCCATAGTGCATGCCTTGAGTAAATGGAGACACTACCTCATGGGGAAAAGGTTTGAGATAAGAATAGACCATAATGGTTTGAAATATTTATTTGATCAACCAAATCTAAATGCTAGGCAAAGCAGATGGTTAGAATTTCTAAGTGATTATGACTTTGATATAAAGAATATCAAGGGGAAAGAGAACAAAGTGGCTGATGCACTCAACAAAAGAGTGCATGAATTACATGCTACAGCTATTAGCATGTACCAATCATATTTGAAACACAAAATTTTAGAGGCTGCAAATCTAGATTTGCAATACAAGGAATTAGTGGAAAAATTACAACAAGGTAATTTACAGCAGAAAATTGAAGAATACAAGCTAGATAATGATGAAATTATCATGTACAGGGGAAGAATTTATGTACCAAATTCTCAGGAATTGAAAAATATGATATTGAGGGAAATTCATAATGTACCTTATGTTGGGCACCCAAGTTATCAGAAAACTATTGCAGCAGTCAAGAACCAATATCATTGGCTAGGAATGAAGAAAGAGGTTGTTGATTTTGTTGCCAAATGTATGGAATGTCAAAAGGTAAAGGCTAAGGATAGACACCCAGTTGGGTTTCTATAGCCATTACCCATTCCTGAGTGGAAATGGGAAGTTGTAACCATGGATTTCATCACCAAACTGCCCATAACAAACAACCAACATGATTCTATCATGGTAGTGGTGGATAAGCTTACTAAAGCTGCCCATTTTATTCCAGTTAAGCTCACTCACAAGGAATTCAACATTGTTGATGTTTATATGAAGGAAATTGATAGATTACATGGCATACCCAAGAAAATTGTGTCTGACAGAGATCTAAAATTTACCTCAAAATTTTGGAAAGGATTATTTGACGGATTTGGAACAAATTTGAATTTTAGCACAGCTTATCATCCCGAATCAGATGGACAAATAGAGAGGGTGATTCAAGTGATTGAAGATATGTTGAGGATGTATGTGATGGATAAACCATCAAAATGGGAAGACTACCTACACTTGGTAGAGTTTGCTTATAACAATGGGTACCAAGCATCTCTAAAGATGAGCCCATTTGAGGGACTTTATGGCAGAAAGTGCAACACGCCAGTAAGATGGGATAATCTAGCAGATAGAGCAGTAGTTGGGCCAGATTTGCTCAGGGAAATGGAGGAAAAAATGATAAAAATAAAGCAAAATTGAAAGGTTTCCCAAGACAGGTAGAAAATCTATGTTGATAAGGGCATAACTCACAGGGAATTTAAAGTGGGAGACCATGTATTTCTGAAAGTGAAAGCCAATAGAAGTTCCCTGAAGTTGGGGAATTGTTCAAAGTTGGCAGCTTGTTATTGTGGGCCATTTGAAATTCTAGAGAGGATTGGTCCAGTAGCTTATATGATTTCATTGCCTACATCTATGTCTATTCCTAATGTATTCCATGTATCATTGCTCAAGAAATATATACTTGATGCTAATCATGTTATTGATTGGAATGTGATTCAGGTGGAGCAAGAAGGCGCTTTCCAAGTGCATATAGTACACATTCTAGACTGGAAAATCAAACAGCTCCAGAATCGAGCCATAGAGCTTGTAAAGGTCCAATGGACTTGGTACAGTCTTGAGGACGCTACTTGGGAGCATGAGGATGGAATGCGGTTAGAATACCCACATCATTTTGAGGACTTTTGAAATTTTGTTGTATATGTGTACATGATGCACTGAGGATAGTGCATAAATAAGGGGATGGGATTGTAATATCCCTAAGGCCGAACCCAATTGTAAATGTAAATGCAAATGTACTTAAGCTGGTGAGTTGTTTGATATCATTTTGTATGCACCTTTCATGGCATAGTGTGTGCATGTACTTCACATTAAAATGAGGAAGTGTGCACATTCCAGGATATCACGCACAACAACTTAAGTGTGCGTGATTGTGAGGCAAGGGAGCCTAGTGTATATGTTGCCTTTTATAGGCTAGTGAGCCAGTTATTATAAGCTAGGATGCTTATGTTTTGATTAGGCCAGAGAGCCTATATGTTAAAGGCCAGTGCGCCTATTTTTGTATATGTCTCATAATTAATATAAAATACATTGTTTCGCGTAGACCAACCATGATAAAAGAGTATGGGGGACTAAACTCCACTAGTTAGGGAAAGAGTGGGGGCTAAAAGTAAGGAAAAGGGCTAATATAGGGAGATTAAGCCAAAAAGGAATATTATATTAATATTTCTTAAAGTATAAAGTATGGGTAATTATTTTATCCTAAGTTCCAAAGTTGGGGACAAGTGGGCCAAAGTATCTCCCAACATGACAAGTGTCAAGTTGGGGGCATGCATACATATTGTTGGGACTTAGTTCATTTCCCATCATTCTTCCCATCATTCCTTCCATCATTCAACCATGATTCAATGACCATTGTCACTCACGCAGTCAATTATCCTTCATACATTCATGTCACTATTTCTGAACCTGTATCCATAGCCATACTTGATCGTGTAGTTGGTTATCTTGGGAGCTAGACTAAAGAAGTGGGTTTTCAGACCCATGGGATATTGAAGAGGCGGGTTTTTAGGCCGGTGAGAAATTTCTCTCTGGGTGAGAGAATTGTTGGGAATTGATTTCCTGAAGGTGTTGAACTACAGCTACAGTGCTCTAAGACTTCTTGTCCGGCATGTTGCTGAATCCCGGAAAGGAAGTGGGGCAGTCAAAGGACCATTGAGTAGAGAAGGGGCACACTTCCTGGGGTGGGACAGGCATGTGGGGAATGAGGGATTGTAGGTTGTTAGTTGAGTTGGCACCTGTGACGGAGTCTTTCCTATTGTCCATGAGCCATTAGCCTAGTTAGGAACCCCTTTACCTGGGTGGAGTTTAGTCCCAGCTCGGGGGTGACCCATTGTTGAGATTGATGAGCAGTGTGGTCTAAGGCTGGGAGGTTCGTGGAAGGTTTGCACACAATTGGTGACATTCTTACCAAGATAAGTGTCAATTGTGTGATAAATTTACATGCTACATTGTTATTTATGTGTTTATTTCTATGGGTTTATCTTATGCATGGTTATAACTGTCTGTATATTTATGGGTATTTCCTGTATATGTTGCATGTCTATGTTTACTGTCATTTCAGTATGAATTTGTGCATTTACAAAATGTATTTGTCTGTTTACATTTTATATATGATGCTTTTGCAAGAGTTCTGTGTGTATATATGTTTTAATTTCATACAGTTCAAAAACTTTATGTGACATAGCTCATTTAGGTGTTGGGTATGTTATAGTATGTTTCGCAGAGAGAAAGAAAGAGTTCTCTCATGTATCATGGCCCGACCTAAGTGGCTGGGGACACTACAGATTATGACATTGAAGATAAATGACTTCAACTTGGAAGATCGCAAGAACTATGGCATGCTCTCCCCACATAAGTATTTGACCAAGACAACGAGGAAGAAGTCGAAGATAATCCTCCATCCCTGGACCATGGACATCGCGAGGTCCACCATATTGAATGTAATGAAGATACCACACTTTGGAAGGCATCAGGAGGTTAATGCATGCGTTAAACTCCTGTTGTCTTGCTTCCATGGTGGTTATCTATGGTTGGACAGACACATCATCGTAGATCCTATGTTGATCCACTGGATCACCGGATTAAGCATGCAAGGACCAGACCCTCAAGAATTTTACTCGGGGAAGGTTGTAGATCGCTCCCTGGCGCAGCACATCAAATATACCTATGGCGATGTAGAGAAGGGGAAGCGAAGCTACAAGGTAGCCTCCATCCAGAATGGCACAGTGTGCCTAGCCTACTAGTTGATCATTGGTAAGATAGTAAGGAAGAACAGACCCACGCAGGTCACGAGGTTTGTCGTCGACCTCGCAGGAAAATGCATTGAAGGGCTACAATTGAACTAGGTGAGCTACCTCGTCAACCAAATAGAAAAATACTTTCGCGAAGCTCAGGATTAGGGATACAAGTTCCATTTCAGTTGGTTGTTGATCCTCATTGCCTTCATTTCTTGGGAGATGTCGGAAGGTGCGACCTTCCCTGAAATTGAGTTGTCTGAACCATTAGCTGTGAAGTTCACTATGCTCTGGTATTCGAGCGACATGGCGAGACAATGGCAGTCAAATGTGGTGTTCCACACCTATTACCTCCAGCTGAAGAGGGCTATTGATTCTTTCCCCCGCATGACGTTGAATACCCTGCACAGGTTGAGGCCCCTTGCGAAGTTTCACGTAGATAGACATTTTATTTATATCACTGTGCGTGGAGATGAACATAAAGAAGAGCTCCAATTCTACTACAAGCTCACAGAGGAGGACATGGAAGAAATAACTAAGGAATGGCCTGCAAAGTTCCTTATACCAGTTGACCAGGAAGAACTGTCCGACCCCGACCTCATCGGAAGTCCTGTGGTCACTCGCAAAGAGTATGATGCACCCAGCAGTAGCAGAAGGAAGAAGAAGGAAGATGTACAAGAGCTGAACAACGCATCAGAAGAGACTGCTTCAGATTCACCTAGAGGGGGAGGAGGTGACGAAGTAGGAAAAGAATAGGACAAAGGGGAAGAAGACAAGGAGAAGCAGGGAAANGAAACCTTCATCACGGAAGAAGTCAAAATCTAGTAAGCCAAAGTTGCAAACTGTGCTCACGGTGGATGAAATCGACCACACCATCATCGCTGTATCAGATACCTCAGAAGATATTTTACAACACAAAGATGAAAAACAAGAGACCATGTATGATAGGATTGAAGCAGAGCTGAAAGGGTTACAAAAAGCCCTCTACTCCAGTCGTGCAGTGTCTACTGCACCACCATCATCTGAAGGAATTGAACTGGGAGATGAGCCTACCCAGCTACAGAGAATAGCAGATGCAACTGAAGCTCTCCTTCGTCATGTCCAGGAGAAAAAATAGCAGGTCAAAGAGGCATTGAAGCAAGAAAAGGAGGAAGCCATAGAGCAACGTCAATTTGTGCAGTAAGAAAAAGATGACCTCCAAGTGAAGTTTGCAGAGGATAGAGCACACATCCAGAAGGAGAAATAACAGTTGCTCGCAGAGCAAATTGGATTTAAAGAAGCAGTAACTAGAGCTCGTTGCTCTGTGACGGGCTTAGAACAGATGGAATAAGACACAGTGGAGAGTCAAGTGGGGAAGCTTGTTGAAGCCATTTAGCAACTCCAACAAAGAGTACCAGAATTGGAATTACAAGAAGTGCCAAGCACTCCACAGGAAGTGCGAGACCAGAGAGAAGAAATTGCTCAAAGCGCAGTCCATAGAATCAATGCCTTCGCCTTGGAATGTAAGCAACTCATCAGTTGAAGTGCGCAGACTTATGAGCGCCTTGCAAAGGACCTTGAACTAAGGACACTGGAGTCACAGCTCCAGGAGGAAAAGAAGCAAGCAACATCAGTACAAGCACAGTTGAAACCTCTGTCAGTGGTTGAGAGGATGAAAATGTCCCAGGAATAGTGCATCATTCAACAGCAGGTCCATGTTATCCAGAGTAAAGTCATGGAAGGGACCCAGAGGCTCCATCCAGTGCAGGATGAAGCTTTCACACTTTTTGAGGAGATTGAAGGACAAGGTGCAGAACTATAACAAGTGATCACCACTGTAGAACAATGCTTGGAAGGACCTGTGACTGAGAAAATTATTCAGGAGTTCATCGAGCAGGAATCTCTTGCGAAGAAATAGGTCGAGGAATCTTGAGCTAAGCTAGAGGCCTTTGAGGTGGAGCTACCCAGATCATAGTGACTCGGGATGAGTTACAGTTGAGTGTTTGGGATCTGTTGGCCCTTGACCAAGTTTTAGAGAACCTTGGTCATGTTTGACCATTTTTGGGACTTTGACAGGCTAGTCGAAGGTGGAGCACAAGGCAAAGTGGAGATTGTGGGATCTCGCCCCCTTTTCAGGTATTTTTGGGTTTAGGGTTTATGTAACGGGTATGGGATATCGTCCCATGGGTTTACCCATGTTTAGGCCCATTTTGTAATGTATAAATAGATATCTAGGCAATGTAACAAGTACTAGAACTAATATAATCATCTTATTGCGGATCTAGAGGCTTTGTGCATGTTGTGTTGAGAACTTGCAGAGCTAAGTCAAAGTGATTGTAAGAAGCTTATGTGCAAACTGTAAGAAGTCTTTGTGCTTGAACCTAGCTCGGGGAAGGAGGATCTAGCGAGGTGCGCGCAGATCTCTTGTCCTATGCAGAGTTGGTTTTGTAGCTCTGTGCATGTAAGAAGATTGGCAGAAGACAATAAAGAAGAAGAAGAGTTGGTGGACGTGAATCTACTATCGGATTCGCTTGAATCCAAACAAGTGAAATTTTTGTGTGACATCGGCTCATTTATTAGGTTTCATTGTGTCAAAAAAAGGGATCATAGTCGATCCTCTAATGGTTGAGGAAATAGTTCAATTTCCTTACCCACGCATAGCTCCCCAACTTCAGAGTCTACAGGGGAAAGAAAATTTTCTTCGGCATTTTGTTGTTAATTATATCGAGATTACGAAAGGGTTCATGTGTCATTTAAAAAAGGGAGTCCCATTCTGTTGGGATGAAGAAGCTCAATGCTCTTTTGATGCGTTGAAACACGCTACGATGTCTTCCCCTCTGTTTAGTCCTCCTTATTATGGAAAGGATTTATTGTTGTATTTGGCTACTGTAGAGTCTAGAATCAGCACAGTATTGGTACAAGAGGATGAAAAATTTGAAGAGCATGTTATCTATTATCTTATTCGAGGCCTAGTTGGACCAGAACTCAACTACTCGCATGTTGAGAAACTCGCTTTGGAAGTTTTTCACACTATCCAACATTTCTGACACTATATATTACTTCACAAGACTAGCATTGTAGCCATCGCCAACCCCTTTCAATATGTGTTAACACAACGGGTCATCGACGGAAAGATCAGTCGATGGATAGTCATCCTGCAAGAGTTTGACTTGGATTTTGTTTCAGAGAAATCTAAAAAGTACTTGGTCTTTGCAGAGTTAATCTCATAACTTATGGTCGAAAGTGGTGATATTTAGCTGGAAGAGTTTCCAATTAACAGAGATCTTTTTCTGATCGCATCTTCGAACCCCTAGTATGGAGATGTACTTGTGTATCTTCAAACTTTGAAGTGCCCTGCTTCTGCTTCTCGTGATAAGCGCCGACAAATACGACACCAAGAGAGGAACTATCTCATCCTCGATGATACTTTGTATCATCAAGGGGTGGATTAAATTCTTCGACGATGTCTTACTCATGAAGATGCAGAGCTTGTTTTGAATGACTGTCACACCAGAGCATGTGGTGGTCATATGTCTGGGTTGGAAACAACCCAAATGATTCTTCGCGCTGGATACTTTTGGCCCTCGTTAATCAAGGATTGTGTTGAGGCGGTCAAGAAGTGTCACCCATGTCAGATCTTCTCTCAGAAGATGCATGCACACCCAGCTCCTATGTTCCCGATTATTGTCGTCAGCCCCTTCACCAAGTGGGGGATTCATTTCACTACATCTCACTCGGCTTCTGCCAGGGGGAATCAGTATATCATCGTAGCAATAGACTACTTTACTAAGTGGGTCGAATCTATGCCAACATTTAACAATGACGGGGAAGTTGCTGCCCTTTTCATTTTCAATCAGATAGTAGCTAGATTTGGTATCCCGAAGGAGATTGTCACTGACCATGGCAGTCACTTCTAGAAAAAAATGATGTCTAATTAACATCAAATCTTGGGTTTAAATAGGAACATTTGTTACCCTATTACCCACAAGCAAATGGTCAGGTTGAAGCTATTAATAAGTCTCTCAAGACTATTCTTCAGCAAACGATCAATTCGTCCAAGTCAAATTGGCATTTGATGTTGTATTCGAAACTTTGGTATTATCAAACGTCAGTCAATACTGCTACCAATTTTTCACCTTTTCAACTTTTCTACGGGCTAGAGGCATTCTTTCCCATTGAATGTCAAATCCCTTCTCTAAATTTTGTAGTGGAACTATTACCTGACACTACACTGCTTGAGGAATGCCTATTATATATAGATTAGCTCGATGAGTAATGTTGAGATGTAGACTTGGCTAACGAGGCTCATAAACAACGAGTCAAGTGTCAATATGATCGATCCATTCTCCCTCAAATTTTCTCTAAAGGTGATCTTGTCCTGGTCTACGACCAAGACAAAGATCCCTTGGGGGCAAGCAAGTTCAAATCCATGTGGTTCGGACATTTCATTGTGAAAGAAGTCATAGAGAAGGGTGCTTATCGTATAGTTGATTTCAAGGGTAACCTTTTAGCGGAGCCTAGAAATGGGCTCTACCTTAAGAAGTATTACACTTAGGTCGGTCGCCTAGTTGTGGCTTCTTGTATATATGTATAGTTTTTTATACATTCTTGTATTTTTGTTTTGTGGGTGTGTAGTTATTATGTTTTCTTTTCATTGTGGCAGATGTCAAGTGAATTGGAAGTTTATGTTGGGTTCATGGATGGTGCTAGCCAACACACTCGAAGGCTTTCTTTTGCATCTTGGGTGATTTTCACACCTGGTGGTAAGTTTTTATCTTCTGGAGTTATTTGTGTAGATGAAGAAACCAATAATGTTGTCGAGTACAGTGCAGTGATGGAATTACTATGTGATGCCTTGTCACATGGTATTTCTCTCCTCTCGGTTTATTTAGATGTTCGACTGGTCATGTCCCAGTTAAATGGATTTTACCATGTTTATGATGTTGATGATTGCAGCTTCATGAGACATTCTCTATATCATTCTCCTCTAGACTGAGTTGAGACAATATGTGAGAACCCCATGTGATGGGTGTGTTATACTCCTCTGGACTGAGTTGAGATGACGTGTGTTGGTGTCTTGTCATTCTCCTTTGGACTTAATTGATATAAATTGTGATGGTATCCTGTCTGACTCCTATGGACTTAGTTGAGTAGACTTGATATGGCTCTCCAGTTCATACTCCTATGGATTTAGTTGAGTTTATTTGTTTGAGAGTGGCATCCGTGTGGATGAGCATAGGTGGAATTGTCCCTACTGGAAAAGCACTAGAGGATGTATGATATCCCTTGATATATTTTCCATGATCCAAGTGGATATCGGTGGCCACCCACCTTTTCCAACTAGCTCAAAACAATTTTCTAGCAATTTTGGTAATTTACTATTTTTAGCAGTTTTTAACTTCCGGGGCCATTTTGAGGTCGTAAATGAATATTTTTTGAGATAGAAGTTCTAAATTATTTCCAAAAGTTCTGATTAATCCCCCAAAATGAATCTCCTCGATGATACCTTTCCAACGAGCTATCGTGCTTCCTAAACAAAGATCGTATGCCAAAGTTATGCCCCCGGGAAGTTGATACACCAAACTACCCAAAACGGGGTCGAAAAAACCGTTGGCTTTTCATCTTATTGGGTTAGGGTTTTTTATTTTCTTTATGATTAAAAAGCCTTTGGAGCCTCATTGTAATATCATATTCTTTCTAATGCGATTAGCGGACACATCTCTTCTCAGAGATAAGTTGCCACCATTCTAGTGAGTCTTTCACTCTGTATTTTTACAGTCTTTGTACATTTTCACTCATTAATAGAAAATTGTGTACTACTGTATCTCTGTGTTTATGGTTGCATCTCTGATACATTTCTATTATATTATTGGATATCTGAGATATCTCTGTACATTTCTTTATTATATCTCCGCTCTCATTTTGTGCCGAAAATAATCTGGATCAGTGGTTTCAGAGCAGGTTGCTCTTGATCGTTTTTCAGTGCATGTCCCTGATGAGGTCCAATTATATAAATTTGGGTCCTGACCTTGTCTCTCTGGTGGAAAATCGCTCTCTCACTCCCAATAAATCCTCCATGGTGGAAGAAAATAAAAATGACAGAGCAAACTCTCACGCTTCTATTAATATATTGTTTGAGCAATCTCTCACGCGACAGAGGGACGAAATGATGGATAATTTTTCCCACATACTTCAATGCCTGTCGATAAAAATAGGCGTGTCTTCATCAAGTGACCACTTTGGATGCAACTCGCCTTTCAAGGTACAAGTTAATTTTGATATTCTCGTATTTGAAGGTCAGATAGATGCAGATGCCCTAGACAAATGGTTAAATATTCTAGAACGTTATTTCTTTGTTCACCATTTTTCTGACAGGGAAAAGATCACCTTCGCACTCCTTAAGTCTCTCCCCCATGTCAAACATTGGTGGGAAACTTACTGGGAGAAAAGTTCCACGGAGGAATCTAGAATATATGGGGCCAAGACCACTTGGGATTTTTTTGTGGATGTGGTCAAGGAACAATATTACCCTGTTGGAAACTATGAGAACCAATACATGAGATGGACCACACTATGGAAAGAGAGGGTCCAAGCAGTTTCGGAGTTAACCAATACCTTCCATACCTTACGCACCAAGCTAGGTATCAAAGACTCTGAGAAACATTTGGTTCTGAAATACTGCAGGGCTCTACACAGATACATCCAAACTGAAATGGATTTTTTGGATATCTCATCACTCTGTGTTGCATATTGATATGTTGTTAAAATCGAGTAGAAATTTAGGCACCAGAACAAACAGGAGTTTGGATCTGCAAATCTGCAACAACCAAAGTATGAGAAATATGACCCTATCAAACAGCTTTCTGAAAACCATTCTAAGCCATAGGAAAAGAAGGGTCACCAGAAGAGGAAGAAGGACACCGAAAAATGGTGTGATTTCCACAAAATCCCCTAGCACAACACCGATGAATGTCTCTCAAAACATTCATTGGTGGTTGATATCAAAGACAAGGAGCCTAACCCTGATTCAGAATCTGATTCTGAAAATACTAATAAAAGACAAATCATCGATGCAAACCCCATTGTTATTTTCTTGACCGCAACAATTCAACCAGAAGAACCAATGGATCCTCAAGAGGGGGAGCACCTTTTTCATTCATAGATGAGGGTGAAAGGGACCCCGCTGCATTTTATTGTTGATAGGGAAAGACAGAAGAACCTCATCTCAACAGAGGTCGTCAAACAGTTGGGATTGTTGACAACACCACACCCGCAGCCATACAACAACGGGTGGCTTCATCGGGGACAAGATCTTCGTGCCAGCGAGCAGTGTCGATTGTCATATGACATCTAGCCCTTCAAGGATGAGGTATTATGTGATGTTTCCCCACTAGATGTCTATGATGTTCTCTTGGGCCAGCCATATATGTGGAAGCGCCATGTTGTTTATGAGTCTTGACCCCATAGTGTCATTGTTACTTTGGGGGGTCATATCTACAGAATACCAGAGGTAATTTCAACTATTGTCCCACCTAAACAGTGTCACAATGTAGTGTCTCATACTACAAAATTCAACATCTTCACAGTCTGTTCAAAGCATGAACAAAATAACATCACTGCAGCCTTAGTCCAAGCACCTTCTATCCAACAAAAGAAGGTCGAAAAGATTGCAGCAAAGTGTAAATATTCCTTCTGCACATAGTAATCTCATGTATCCAGACTGGTTAAAAGGGTCCAACCCTTCCAGCCATAGGTTCGTGACAACCTTCAACAAGCTAAGCAGTGCAACTTCTCCAACAAGGAAAGCAGCTCATCAAGATACAGATTCAGCAAATGATTTTCCCTCTCCCCCGGGAACTCAACGCAATGGAGAGCATTTCTTCTTAACGAGGGAGGAGTGATCCAGGTGGACATAGGTGGCCACCCATCTTTTCCAACTGGCTCAAAACAGTTTTCTGGCAATTTTGGTAATTTACTATTTTTAGCAGTTTTTAACTTTCGGGGCCATTTTGAGGGTGTAAATGAAGGTTTTCCAATATCAAGGTTCTAAATTATAGTCAAAGGCTCTAATTGAGCCCCAAAAATGAATCTCCTCGAAGATATATTTCCAACTAGCTATGGTGCTCCCCAAACGGAGATCGTATGCCAAAGTTACGCCCCAGGGAAGTTGATACACCAAACTACCCAAAACGGGGTCAACAAAACCATTGGATTTTCATCTTCCGGGGTTAGGGTTTTGGATTTTATTTATGATAAAAATGCCTTTGGATTCTCATTGTAATATTATCTTCTTGTGAATGTGAGTAGCGTACACATCTCTTCTCGGAGATAAGATGCCACCATTCTAGCGAGTCTTTCACTCTGTATTTTTATGGTCTTTATACATTTTCGCTCATTAATAGAAAAGTGTGTATTACTGTATCTCTTTGTTTATGGTTGCATATATAATACATTTCTATTATATTATTGGATATCTGAGATATATTTGTACATTTATTTATTATATCTCCGCTCTCATTTTTTGCCGAAAATAATCTGGATCAGTCTAAGAGTAAATATTATGGTGAAACCGTAATTTGTATTGTAAAGGGTACAAGTTGTCCCCACCATGTAAAGATAATTAATATTGTGTAAAGATTAATTATATTATTGAGTTTTACAAGTCATCCCTATTGTGCCAATAGACACATCTATTTAATGAGGTAGGTCATGTATAAATAAGAGAGATACATCCCCATTTTGGATCATATCTCATTCTCACATAACACATTGTGGAGATCTTAAATTCGGTGCACACTTCTCTTAGGCGCTAGCTTTCTTGGTTATAGAGAACCCTATTGTGTGCACTATGGTTTGTGGTGTAAGGGTGATCTTCTTTTGACACTATAAAAAAGTATTGTTGGGTTTTTCCCTTGTTTGAGAAGGGCTTTCCCAGGATAACTTTTTGTGTCATGTGCATGGTTATTCTTCTTATGATCTTGGTTACTGTGACTATTGTATATTGTATTGTTGCATTGTTTATGGTTCAAGTTCATGCTAAATTGAAAATAAACTACATGTACTTGAGAAATCATTAAAATTCATCATGGTATCAGAGCGAGGTTCCTGAAGAACCATTGCACAAGCTATTTCAAGCTAGTCGTCACCTTCTTGTTGCAACTACAAAAATGACCCCTTCCAATTTCCTTGTCAAGCTAGTTTTAGCCTTTTCCCATTGAAAGTTGTACCTAATTTTTGCACAAGCAGGTATGGCCTAGTCCAGCACACCACCTGCAACTCTCAGATTGAAAATTGAAAAAGTTTTTATTTTCGACCCTAGGGTTTTTGTAGACTTCAGTTTTTAGGGTTTCTCGAGATCATTGAGGTACTTTTGCAGCTTGTTGAGGTTCCTTTGACTCTCTAGGGTTTCTTGTTGGTAGTTATAAGTCCAAAAAACCTCCAAGAGACTTCCTCTTGAAAAATGCTAGGGTTTCTAGCCTAGTTGTTAGGGTTTGTGAAGAATCTGCAAACCATGAGGAACAGAACTTTGGTGGAACATAGGCTTGATGGATCAAGAAACTTCAGCTCCTAGAAGTCAAGATTACACATCACTCTAGAAGAGAGTGACCTATAGAGTTTAATAGAAAATACTCTACCAGCAACAACAAATGATGAAGAGAAGGTTGAATGGAAGATCGAAGATGTCAAATCTAGGAAGATAATCATCTACTCAATAAGATCTCATCTACTACCTCACAATTCTACCTTGAATATAGCTTATGAAATGTTTGATGCATTGAAGAAGATGTTTGAGAGAAACAACACTTACATAGCTCTTACATTGAAGCACCAACTTCAAAATATCAAGATGACAAAAGATGTCACCATTACTACCTTCTTCATGAAGATTTCATAGATTAGTTAAGTGTCATTGGAGAAACCATAATAGACAGAGAGCTTGTCATGATTACTCTCAATGCTCTTCCAAGACATTGGGAACCATTCATTCAAAGTATCAGTGGAAGAGAAGATTTACCTCAGTTTGATCATCTATGGAGCGAATGCACTAAGGAGGAAACCAAACTTATAGCCAAAGGTGTGCAAGACTCCCATCATGATGACAATCAAGCTCTTTCTTCTCATGCAAAGAGAGGTAGGAGAAATAGAATAAGTTTAAGCAAAGCATTCAAAGACAAGAAAACTTCAGAAAATCTAGGTCATGAACATAGAAAAGACATATCAATGATTCAATGTTTCATATGTGACAAGTATGGACACATTGAGATAAATTGTCCTACCAGAAAGAAAGGAAGTCAACATGCCTCCACTACCAATGTTGATTCAGAACCACCTCACAGGGATGAAGACATAAAAGATGAATCATTCTTCTTCATACCATCACTCTTAGGTACGGTTCCTACTGATAGTGATATTTGGCTGACCAACAATGGTGTTTCTAGACACATGACTGGATACAGAGAACATATTACATATCTTGTATAGAAATAATATCATCTGCATGTTGTACTTTGTGATAATTCTAGATACACTGTGAAGGGAGTTGGATCTTCTTCCTTCCAACTAGATTCTGACATACCTCTTCAATTAACTGAGGTATTATATGTACCTGGGATGAAAAGGAACCTTGTCTCTGTTTCTGCCTTAGAGGATAAAGGCTATAAGGTTACTTTCTCTGAAGGAAAATTTCTTGCATGGCACAAGAAATCACACATGGATTTTTCCCGAGTGATTGGTGTTCGAGAAAATAGTTTGTACATATTGACTGTTTGACCAGTCCAAGCCTTGTTACATTATACTATCATCTTGAGCGAGCTATGGCATAGGATACTTTCTCATTTACATTATAGATCCCTTCGCACTTTGGGGAAGATGGTGATAGGCCTTCCAGAGATACATATCAAGAATGATGGAATTTGCAAAGATTTTGCTCCTGGCAAGAATTTCAAGGGGTCATTTTCGAGCAGTGATAGTAGATCCAAGGGGATCTTGGACTTGATACATACATATGTTTGTGGACCCATGATTGTTTCTTCCTTGAGAGGATATTTGTACTATGTGATCTTCATCGATTATCACTCTCGGAAGACATGGATTTACTTCTTGAATACCAAGGATGGAGTCCTTGTGAGATTTCAAGAGTTTAAATCTTAAGTTGAGAACTTGATTGGGAGGAAGATGAAGGAGAGTGTTGTGTCTATTTCATCATGTGGGTGAGAGAAACAAGGGCACTTAAGGGTCTATTTGGGCCTGATAGACAAGACAGAGGTTAGTACATGAGTTGGATAATACAATCACATGAAATAAACAAACAAATAAACTAAAAAAAACTAAGGAAATAAAACTAGAATGCATAAGAAGATTTGAACCAAAATCAATCAACCAAATGACCAGGATTATGCCACCAATGGATAACTATATTAGTTGGAAAAACACCATAGAGAAAGGAGGACTTATGGATCCCCTCTTCCTCCTTGGGAGGTCTCTTGAGTTCCCTATTGGAGATATCTTCTTACAATGATAAACAAGAAAGCAAATGGTGAAGAAATCCAATCCTATTCCCTCAAGAGGTGGGTGGAATGTTGCTAGAATTATCCAAGAAGAAAAGATGATTCTTGAGGGAGGATTGAGGCAACATAACAATACTATAGAAATCTTAAATTCTTAGTGCACCCATGGCCTGAATTTATAACATGTCTCTGAGGAAATATCCAACTAGTTCTTAGTGTGAATAAGGGGCCCTTTAGGGCACCCTTTGGTATTTGACCAGCCTCCCATTCGGATTCAACTCGAATTTGAGGGTCAAATCAAGTTGGGAGTTGGTCCATAAGTGGTTGAGGGGCCGACAAGAACCATAAATGCATCGTTCACAGGATTGCATGGATTTTCTTGTACACAGTCGCACATATGGAACATTGTGCTCTCTATGGGCTTTTTTGGCCCACACACTGTGCATGTGCTTCCTTCAATGATTCAGTGCATGTCAATTTTTGTCCAGTTGTATAGTTTTTGGCTTTTGGAAATGAATTTTTGGTGCTGCATGTGAACTAATAGGTGTTTGGAACTGTTGTATTTTTGTAACCATTTGCATGAAATGTTGCAGACGAAATTTCAGTGATAACAAAGAGTATCAGTCCATCATGAAGAATGATGTGTGGGATATTGTTCTGAGACCGGAAGGGAAGTTTGTAGTTACTTCCAAGTGGATCTATAAGATCAAACATGTAGTTTATGGAAGTGTCGAGAAGTACAAAGTGATATTTGTGGCTAGAGGATTCTCTCAGGTGAAGGGAATAGATTATGGGGAGACATTTGCTCCTGTTGCACGATACACTTCTATCCGTATGATTATTTCCCTTGTTGCATCCATGGGTTGGATACTACATTAGATGGATGTGAATACATCCTTTCTCAATGGAGATATTGAGGAATAAGTTTACATCGAGCAGCCAGATGGATTTGTGATACATGAGAAGGATTCTCATGTGTGCAGGTTGAAGAAGGCCATGTATGGACTAGAATAGGCACCTCAAGCATGGTATGAGAATATTGATGGATACTTTATGATTTTGGGCTTCAACAAGAGTGTTGTTGATCCCAATCTATACTACAACATTATTGGCGACGAGGGCTTTATTTTGGTCCTATATGTTGATGACTTATTCCTCACAGATTCAAAAATCCTTATTGTTGAATGCATTGGCTTCTGAATTCGAGATGAAGGACCTTGGTATGATGCACTACTTCTTGGGACTAGAAGTGTGGAAGAGGAATGATGAGATTTTCCTGAGTTATGGGAAATACATAGTTGAGATATTCAAGAAATTCAGGAAGACATACTGCAAACCCATGCCTACACTGATGGTGATGAGTCTGAAGAAATTGAGTGAGTCTTATTTTGATTCAAGAGAGATTGATCCAAAACTAGTGGAAGTTTTGACTGTCGTGCAATAAGCCCATAAAGAGAAAAATAACATATGATGTCAGTTGGTCTTATGTTTGTTGATGGTACATTGTAGCATAGCTTTGAGGACTTTATTGAATACCTCGACTTGTTCGTTGGAATGAGGGTAGTATGGGGAGGCGAACTCATGGGTGAATCCTAACTTTAAGGAGAGTTTCGCAAAGATCTCATTCTAAAAGTGTTTACCATGGTCGGAAACTAATTGTAGTGGGACTCTGAACCCGGTAATGACGTGGTTGAATAAAAAATGTGTTGATGTGTCAGCGGTATTGTTAAATGTGGGCATGGCTTCGACCTATTTGGTAAAGTAATCCACTTCCATGACAATGTACTTGTGTCCATTACTGGATGAAGTATGGAAAGTCATGAAGTCTATGCCCCATTTATAAAAGGGGTCAGCTATGATGACAGGGTCTAGAAGAGATGGTGGAGGGTGTGCTTTGTTTACATAAAGTTGGCATTTTTCACATCGCTTGACAACGTGGATGCAGTCATGAAACAAAGTGGGCTAGAAGTACCCTGCTTGAATGATTTTTTGGGTGGTGGACATACCCAAAAGGTGACCACCGCAAGCTATGTTGTGGCAATTGTTCAAGACTCTGTCAACTTCGTCGATGGTAAGACATCGTTGAAGAATGGTATCGACCCCTCGTCGATAGAGAATGTCTCCAATGAGAAGGTATTGGGGAGCCTAATGGCGAATGGGTCGATGATGATCTCAAGTGAGATGATACCCAAAATTCTACGTGCAAAGGTAGACGAGGAGGTTGTTGTACCAGGGGTCATCGGAGGGGGTGAAGAATAGGTGTTCGTTGGGGAAATCCTCATTGATGGGGTGAGCTTTAGAATCCGAGGGAAAATCCATAATGAGTTCAGATAGGACGAGATATTTCTTTCTTTTGGGAGTCGAGAACTCTAGATCGTATTCTTGGAGGATAATGATCCATCAGGAAAATTTTCCATTAATATGTCGATGAATAAGAAAGTACTCCATGGAGTTGGAATCTGTTATGACCTTGGTAGTTCAAAGAAGAATATAATTACATAGTTTTTGGACTGCGAGGACAGCTGCTAATGTGAGTTTCTCATCGTGATTATACTTTAGGGGTGGCCCTGAAAGTTTTTTACTAATGTAGTAAATCACATGTTCTCTCCCATAATCCCCTAATTGGATGAGGAATCTGGATACTAAGACAACTGAGGATGATAAGTAGAGGATTTAATCGCGATCATAGTCGAGGGGACTAATCAAAGGGGAATTGGATAGGGCAGATTTTAAATCATCAAAATATGATTGAGAATGTTTGTCCCATCAAAATGGGATATCATGTCGCGGTAGGAGGAGAAAACCATGGGCGTGAGTGGCGTAGTCTGGGACAAAGCGACGTAGAAAGTTGGATTTGCCTTGCAAGCTCTGTAGTTGGCGTAAATTCCTAGGTGGAGGAATTTTTTTGATAGCTTGGACATTGAGGGGGTCCACAGTAATGCCATTTTGGGAGATGATGGACCCAAGGAGGCACCCGACAGTATCACAAAAGACACACTTGAGGGGGTTCAGGCAGATATTATATTGGTGACATCATTGGAAAACAATGCATAAGTAGTCTAAATCTTGGGTTCGCTTTTTGGATCGAGTGGTGAGGTCATCCAAATAAGCAAGGATGATGCAAGCAATATCATGAAAAACATAGGTCATGGCCCATTGAAACGTAGCACCAACGTTTTTGAGTAAAAAAGGCATGACGCGATAAGAAAAGGTACCCCAAGGGGTAGTAAAAGCAGTTTTGCACTGATCTGTTAGATAGATTTGAATTTGATTATTGCCGAAGAATCTGTCTATAAAGGACAGTGCTTCATGTCCCACACAATCATCGATGATTTGGTCGATGAACGAGGTTGGGAAGTTGTCTTTGGGACAAGCATGGTTGAGATAGAGAAAGTTTGTGCAGACGCGAATAGTTCCATGTTTTTTGTTAACGAGGACAGGGTCGGAGACCCACAAAGTGTACGCAATGGGGTAAATGAACCCAACAACGCATAACTTGTCAATTTCAGCTTTGATAGCCACAAGCTTTGGATGGTTGAAGGGTTGATTTTGACGAACAGGGGTGACATATGGCCATGTGTCGATTCGATGTTCAACTATAGATGGATCGAGGCCAGGCATCTCTGTATATGACCAGGAAAAAACATCTCGGTATTCCTAAAAGAGAGATTTGTAAGTTGTGAGTTCTTCAGAGGAGCATACGACACCAATGGTGATTTCTTCTATAATTCCCAGTTTAATGAAAATGTCAATTTTGATGGTGGGGGAGATGTTGGTCATGTTGCCTTCTTCAAAAGCATATGGGGTAGGGATAGGGTTGTTGAACCAGTCTATATGCCCCAAAGGATTAAAATCCTTCGCTTCGATTGCACACAGAGGATCTTGGGTAGGAGGTTGAAAGACCTCTTATGAAAGAAAAAGTGATTGATGATGGAGCGCATTCCATGGGAAATAGGGGGTAGTGATTTCCTCCAGGATATCTTCATCATAGTGGAATATGCGAGAATATAGAGGATCCTAGGAGGTGATAGGGGTAACTGGAAATAGGTAAGTGTTATTGTCCTCAAGTGGTGAGGATGTAGACGGGATATTTTGTACAGGGTGTGATGGCCCACTGGAGATAAATAAAATATCATGATATTGTGGATTGTACCTCATTCGCACAGAGACTGATGATGAAATATAACGAATGTCAGTAATGTGAGCCTTAGTAGGGAGTGGATGAGAGGGCTCTGGCCAAGATGTGTGGCATACTATGACTAATGTTTGGTAGAATTGAGGTAGAGCAGGGCAATGATGAGTATAATGGCCATATTCTGAGCATATGGCACATGTGAATTTGATTCGTAACCCTTTATTGTGTGTGGTTGAGGACTCTGTAGTAGAAGTGGATGTACTTGGTGGAGTAGTAAGCAATGTGGTTTCTTTGGGGAGTTGGCTAATATTGCACAACTCGGGAAGAGTAGGACATCTGTGAGTGGGGTGTCCTTCTCTTTTTCATAGTGCGCAAGGAGGTTGAGCTCAAGGAGGGAGCGGAGATATGGGCTCGTTCTTCCTCCATCCACCCCCAGTGGTGGTTTTGTTGATGCTAGTTGGGGGCAGGGGTGTTGTGGCAGGAGCATGTACCGGTATCTACATTGGTAATCCCTCTGTTTGAGGAGGGAGATATGGTGTAGGAACCATAGTGGGTGGATGGAGATACCATATAGGGATGGAAAGAACCATGTTTGAAGGGAGAGAGAGTAGCAGCTACCTAGAATGCTTGGAATCCAGGTGGGGGGTAGAAAAAGGGAATTTGGGTAATGTCNTAAGTGGTGCAGTGAGGTTCTCAAGGAACTCTTGAGGTAATAGTTATTCGAGTGGTGGAATTGTGATGTGATGAGGGGCCTTGGTGAGAGGAGTAGTGTCTCCGATATTTGTTACATTAGAAGATACTACACACACTTGTGTTGAAGGGTGTAGGAGAGGTGGTTCTCCATGATATGCCCCCAACAAGGATGGGTCCTTGAAAATTCAAGGGCCCATGTCGATGACCAAAAAATCATCTGAACTAGTGCAGACAAGGAGGATAATGTTATCAATGTTGGCAGAATAATTAGGCTCGTAATGTGTAAGTTGGTCGATGGTGATGATTTTCCCATTGTGGGGGAACATCATCATTTGAAATACAAAAGAGACTATCGCCTTCATATCATATATGTACCTACGTCCGAACAAGATATTGTAATCAAGTGGGGCATTGATAACTTCAATGTCGATGAGGATGGTTTTTCCCCCAAGTTCTATAGGGACATTTTGGAAGATCCCTTCAGGGGATGATGGTCGACCATCACAGGGTCTCAAGGTGATGGAAGATGGCACTAGCTCAGGGGAGTCAAAAATCTACCATACTACTTTGGATATGATGCATGTGGATGCACCTTCATCAATGATGCACCCATGAACTATGATGTTTCATATCTTAACTGCTATATAAAAAGCTACTAGGACGGGGAGGCATGGTTCTTTGCTATCTAGATCAAAGGTGATAAGTCGAGTATCATCTGGGTCGACTACCCCCAAGAAGGAAAGAAAGGATTCCCGCTGAGATGGACAGGTTTGGAGGACCTCCAATATAGACATGGCTGCACGAGACTGTGCTAAGACATCGACCAGAATGTAATTGTGTGTTTCCCTAGCATGAGGGTTATGTAGATTCCTCCGTAAAGGCATACAAAGTATACGAGGGTTTGGTTCAGTGTTAGGGCGTGGAATCAGCAATGGTTGTACGACTATAGATAGAGTCCCTGCTGAGGTGGTTGGGGTAGATTCTAGGGGAATACTGTATTGACGACCACGTGTTTGTAGAAGAATCTCTTCTTCTTTGGTAAGGAGGATTTTGCGATCGGTTAGATTTCCAGGTTGATTGGGACATGGGTTTTGATGCTACCCCATTTAGGGTGGGGAGGGGATTATATCTTGTTGGGTATTCATCACACCTTCTTTGGGAATAGAGTTTTACAAAATGGACAGAATTGGTGGTTGCAAATAATGTTGTGGGGCCTGCTAAGGGGCAGGCGACGTTGGAGGGAGTTGGGTGTTCACGTATTCTTTCATCCATTTGAAATCGACAATTTGGGAGAAATGGTGAGTATAATGTCCATACTCGCCACATAGAGCACAAGGGAAGTTAGTTCTGATGTTATTGTTCTTCCCTTCTCGTGGTTGATTGTTATTAGTGCTCCCTTGGGGGTTTTGGTTGCCTTGATTCTAGTTTCCCCCATCGGGATGGTTTTGTTGGGGATTATTTCTTCCTGGTCCCGGGTTGTGATTGTTTCGGTTTTTTCCTTTCTTCTTGGCATTATTCGGATGATGGGACGGATTTTTCATATTTAATTGTTCAAAATTCTGAACTTTTTGAATGGGAGAGGGTTGAACAAAGTTAACGCCATCATGTGGTTGTCCTGGTGGAGGAGAAACCCACTGGGGAGGACCGGGAAATGGAAAATACGGATTGTTTTGTGGAGACGATCCATATGGTGTATAGTAAGTTGAATCACTTCCACTATTGTTGAGGTTATATGTGGGGGTTGAGGGTGAACTCATACTTGGTTGAGGGATCAGATGCATCATGGGTACCAGTGGGGGTCCACCCAATGATGGAGGGGTAGCAACAAGATATGATTTTTGGTGAGTGGGAGGAGGGTAATCAAACATCCCTCTATATGGTTGCAGATATTTATGTGCACCATAAGTGGGTGATGGGTGGTCGTAAGGGTTGAGATGGGCCATTGAAACGATCAAACCATCCACAATGTGGGACATCCTAGGTTTGTCTTGGCCAAATGGTATGGGTCTGGGTTCATCAGGAAATATTGTCTATAAGTAACCTGGTTGAGAATTTTGGGCCTTGTTGATGGCATCCTCTTCCAACTGAGGAAAAATGGATGCTACATCCTTGGAAATAACAAATACGATGGATTTGAGAAACCAATCAAGACGTTGTTCTTTGGTGGTTTCCTCTTTACACAAACTACATCGTCGACACCATTCATGGATGTGGTAGAATATATGGATAGCAGTGGTTTTTTTGAACTTAGAGAGAAGTTCTAAGATAGTATCCTGATGAACTAGTAGTTGGATAAAGGAAAAACAAGGCCTTGGCCAATGATTCAAAGGTCACATGGGACCCTGATTTTTCGTCCACATACCATTTGGCTTATGATACCCTGAGAGTTATTTGAAATAACCTTAAGAGTATTGAATCATCCATGATTTTGTTTGAAGAACACCATAAGTGGAAGGTCATAACATGGTTGGTAGGATCTTCCCCTGGTTTTCCTTCAAATTTCAAAATATTTGAAGGTGGTGGGGTCATGTAAAATGGGATCATTCGTAAGTTTGTTCAAATCGGGAATGTTGAGGAATGCCAAATATGGCATAGGGATATTTGACGGAGGATTAGTTCCAGCCATCCTATGTGCAGGTAATGGACCTGTCCCTTGAGAGGGATTTGTTGGGGTGGTATTTCTCCCTTGAGAAGAAGTTTGAACCCCACACAACGGTCATATATAAACCACTGCTAAAGTTGGCGGAACCACCATTTAAATATATGTATATATGTTATAACCAACACCCAAAAAGGGGAGGCCCGCGGGCTCAACCCCGGGAGCTCCCCCACTATATACGCCTTAAAAAATGCTTTGCCAACCACTAGGCGAAACGGCCTCATTGTTTAAAATGCCCAAAAACTTTATTTAAATTTTGGAAATCCGCCCAGTGTAGGGGGAGGTGCATGACGGTATGGTCGGGCATGTTTTACGAGGTAATTTTTGGCATTAATTTCAGGTTGCAGGGAACGAAAATTGAGATAGAGTTTCTCTTGGGCCTGGGAGTGCCAGAGTCGGATTAAGGCATGGAGATAGTCATTTTTGGGTAATTTGACACCATGAATTCAATGGTGTTGTCTATTTTCTGATCTGAGCAAAGCTTATGTAGATTGATTCCAGAATTAGGTATACTTATGTAATTTTCCAAATTCTTTTGTTGAGTTAATAAAAAGGCCTACCCATTTGAGAGAAGGACTCGAAGACGTAGTCCACTAGTGACGAACTCCATTATCAATTTTTTGTGTTCAAAATTGATGCTTATGTCTCTTCATTATTGAGATTCTCCTTTTTTAATTGTGCACTTTAATTTATGCTCATTTAATACAATTATTTATAATTCACTTCAATGAAAAGTTCTTGGATCATGTTGGTATCAGAGCAGTCATATTTGACATAAATTGTTGAGTGTGAATGCTTAATAGGGCCAAGCATAAGCAGGGTGAAGGAACTCTTAAGACTTTCAATCCTGAAGTTGGTCATACATCTCGAAGGAAGAAAACGACGGAAGAGTACAAGCGTGATGAACAGGAGAAAAAATTCCATATTGTCTTTTATCGCATGTCATAAATGGACGAACGAATGTATGGAGACTACGAGAAGAGGATGAAGAAGAAAGGGAAGAAAAAGGAAGCACAAGTTGATGATGATGCTTTCATAAATCAAGGGGTTGGAGGAGACCCTCCTGAGCCTCCATCTTCACCATCAAGTTCTAGTTCTTCTTCCTCTGAGCATTCTCATCATTCTCATCATTCTAGCCATAAAGCCTCTTTTAAGAAACCATTATTGAACATTGATGTAAAATTTGCTTTACCTATGTTTAATGGAGATGTTAATCCTGAAAATCTAGATAATTGGATCCGACAGGTTGAAGTATATTGTCTTGTTCAACAGATTGATGAAGAGGAATTTAAAGTGCAATTGGCTTCCCTTTGATTGGAAGGCACCACTCTCGTATGGTGGGAGAGCAAACTTCAGGATAGAAGTAAGTGTGGTAATATTCTTTCCTCATGGTCACGATAAGGAAGCAATTTTATCCATTGGGTTATTTACATAAATCAATGATTGAATGGAAAACTTTAAGACAAAGTAAAGGTCAAACTATACAAAGTTTCACAGAAGAATTTAGGAAGAAATCTCTTGCATTAAACATTCCTTTGGATTATTATGAAACTTTAATCAAGTGTATTGGTGCACTTCACAGTTATATTCGTCATACATTGCTATTGTTTAACCCCACCAGTATTGATGAATTTTGTGTGCAAGCCACTCACCTTGAGAACATTAGGAAAGCATGTTCAAGAAGATCCCATAAAGAAAGCTTCCAATCTCCCACATAAGACATTTAATAAGTTTAAGAGGAAGGACAAGAAGACCGTCGTGGCAAAGAGAGAAGAAGGAAATCCATCTTGCACTCATTGCAAGAAAAGTGGTCACAATGATGAACACTGTTGGAAAGTACATCCAGAGAAGAGATTAAAACCGTTCGGTGGAAAGGGGAAGACAAAAAGTGTTGCTACAATGCAACAATATCTTGTTCCAATTCAGGAGATGAAGGAAAGATCACAACGGTTGGAGTACAAGGTAAAGATTCCCTTCATGCTAGTTCAAATTCCAATAATGAATCTCATGATGATGAACAAAAGAGGAATGAATTATTTCACATAAGAGTTGTATCTAAACACACTAAGATAGATACATTATTTGATCCGGGTTCCCAAGTAAACTTGATATCCGAAGCACTTTTCAAAAAGATGGGTCTTGAAACGAAACCACATCCAAAGCCTTATCCTCTTGGTTGGGTATGTGATAAAGAAAAACTTAATGTCACCAAACAATGTAGGATCAGATTTTCTATTGCTTCAAAGTTTATTGATGAAGTGGATTTGGATGTTGTATCACTTGATATATGTGGCATAGTGTTGGGGAGTCCTTATCTTTATGATAGAAAAGTAGTCTTCTTTTGTCATGAGAAAAAATACCACCTTATTAAGGGAGGAGTGGAATATATTGTTAGAGCTCATAGCATGAGGGTAAACACAACACTTGTTAGTGTATGTCAAATGAAGAGACTCATAAACACTAATAAGATATATGTACTCAAGATCGTAAGGGAGAAAGATGTCGAAACATCCGACGCTTTCCAATGATGTGATCCTTCTCATAAAAAAGAATTAATTGATATTTTTTCTAAGTATGATGATATTTTCCAAGAGCCAGATGGATTACCTCCTAAGCGGTAAATCCAACATGAAATACATCTTCATTAGGATTCTCCTCTTCCTAATGTGGGCATGTACAAGATGTCAGTTGTAGAGATGACAGAGATCAAGAAGTAGGTACAAGGTTTATTGGATCAAGGGGTCATCAAGCCCATCTCATCTCTTTGTGGTTCTTTGATCATGATGGTGCCAAAGAAAGATGGCACATGGAGAATGTGTGTCGATTACCAGGCCTTAAATAAAATCATGGTGAAAAATTGATACCCTCTTCCTCACGTAGATGATTTACTTGATCAGTTAAAGAATGTTGTTTATTTCACTAAGTTGGATTTGCGCAGTGGATACCATCATATTAGGGTTGCAGAACAAGATGCACGGAATACTACCTTTAAAACCAATTAGGGATTGGTTGAGTGGTTAGTTATGTTGTTTGGGCTTTGTAATGCTCCGACAACTTTCATGCATGTGATGAATGATGTATTCAGGCCTTTTGTAGATGATTTTGTGATTGTATATTTAGACGACATTCTTATTTTTAGTGGGACTTGGGATGAACATGTGAGGCATGTAAAGCAAGTATTGGATACTTTTCAAATGGAAAAGTTGTATGTAAAATTGTCCAAATGTGAATTTGGTAATACGTCACTTGTGTACTTAGGTCATATTGTAGGAGGAGGACAATTAAAAATTGATCCTTCCAAGAATTATTTAATTGTAAATTGGCCTAAACCCAAAAGTGTAACCAAGATATAGAGCTTATTAGGTGTAGTCCAATATTGGAGCAGGTTCATTTCAAACTTCTCCTTTATAGCAACTCCTTTGCATGCCTTAACTAGTGTGAAGAACACTTTTCAGTGGGGAGGAAAGCAACAAAAATCTTTCGACGCTTTGAAGGAAAAGATTAGTACCACACTAGTATTAGCACTGTCAAATCTTCAACATCCCTTTGAGATCGAGATAGATGCCAACAGAAATGCCATGGGTGCAGTATTGATGCAATATCGTAAGCCTATCTATTACCACTCTGAAACTTTTAACCAAGTTGTTGTTAACTATCCTACATATGATAAAGATTTGTATGAATTAGTTCAAAGCGTAAAGAAATGGAAGCACTACTTGTTAGGGAAGGAAACAATCATACATACAGATCACCAACCCTTACAGTATCTCCAAGAATAAACCAAACTGCAACAATCTCGACATTACATATGGATGTATTTCCTACAACAATTTCATTTGGTAATCAAGTACAAAAAGGGTACAAGTAAAAAGGTAGTTGATATGCTTTCGATACCTCCTATTGTTGCTTCTATTATTTTGAAGAATAATTCTTTATCTCATGATAACTATGTGGAACAATATGCCATTGATGAATATTTTAAAGAAGTATATGAGAAACTAACCTATGGTGCATAGGTAGAGAACTATTTTCTGCAGGGAAAAATACTTTACCATCTTGGAAAGCTATGTATTCATACAAGTGAACGAGTCCATGTAATATGAGAAGCTCACACTTCTCTTGTGTCTGATAATTTTGGGGTAGGAAAAACTATGGCTCATTTGTAGACATTTTTTTATTGGCCTCAAATGAAAGAAATTGTAACTAAATATGTAAAGGGGTGTGCGATGTGTTCTACTTGTAAGCCGACTAATATAAAATTGGGGCTATACTCACCACTACTTGTTCCATCCCATCCATGGGAAAGTATCTCCATGGATTTTGTAGGGGGTTTACCAATGTCAAAAGGGGGTCATGACTATTTGTATGTTGTAGTGGATAGGTTCAGAAAGATGTGTATCTTAATGCCATGTAAAAAGAAGATCACTACTGAGCAGACTGATAATCTCTTCTTTCAATATGTTTGGGTTCACTTTGGGTTACCCACATCCATTATCTTGGATCAAGATACTCGATTCCCTGGGGGTTTTTGGACAAGATTGTGGAGAATGATGGACACCAAGTTGAAGAGGAGCACTGCTTTCCATCCACAAATCAACGGATAGACAGGGGTTGTAAACTGAGCAGTGGTACTTTTGCTTCGAGGCTACTGCAGAAAGCATCCCATGTTATGGGATGAACAGATACCCTATGTACAACATGCTTACAATCGAGCCTTACATTCCTCCACTCAGTGTTCGCCTTTTGAGACATGTTTTGGGTACCTACCTAGGGTTCCTTTGGACTTGATGTATGGGAGAGATGCTGATTAAAATGAAGAAAGAAATGAAGACAAATCATGTAAGTTAATCTAGAGGATCCAGCAGGTACACCAAGCAATCAGGGAACAGTTTGATAAAATTCAAGCATAGTATAAAGCTCGGCATGACAAACATAGGGTTGATCATCAGTTCTAGGTTGGAGACCAGGTATGGCTTCACATCAGCAAGGAAGGATTGAAGGGTGAAGGAAAGAAACTCAAGCCCATTCTTTATGGACCCTTCACTATTTTGAAGAAAAGTGGTACCAATGCTTTTCATTTGGATCTTCCACCTTATATGCAGATTTACTCAGTTGTAAATGTAGAGAACTTGAAACTTTTTGAGCCTCCCATGATCATGGATCAGGATGAGGAAGTTTCAATACCTTCAGTTGATGATTTTTTTCCTGAGTATTTGGATGAGTTAAAGGAAGATATCATCTTGGACAGAAGGATGAGGACTTCACACAAGGGTGGTGTTTATTATCTTTGAGTAGGCTTAAAGGGCACACATCCAAGAAAGGCAAAGTGGGTTACCCACATCCTTTATCTTGGATCAAGGTACTCGATTCCCTGGGGATTTTTGGACAATATTGTGGAGAATGATGGACACCAAGTTGAAGAGGAGCATTGCTTTACATCCACAAATCGACGAATAGACAGAGGTTGTAAACTGAACAGTGGTACTTTTGCTTTGAGGCTACTGCAGCAAGCATCCCATGTTATGGGATGAATAGATACCCTATGTACAACATGCTTACAACCAAGCCTTACATTTCTCCACTCAGTGTTCGCCTTTTGAGACATGTTTTGGGTACCTACCTAGGGTTCCTTTGGACTTGATGTATGGGAGAGATGTTGATTCAAATAAATAAAGAAATGAAGATAGAGCCCGTAAGTTAATCTAGAGGATCCAGCAGGTACACCAAGCAGTCAGGGAACAGTTTGAGAAAATTCAAGCATAGTATAAAGCTCGACATGACAAACATAGGGTTGATCATCAGTTCCAGGTTGGAGACTAGGTATGGCTTCACATCAGCAAGGAAGGATTGAAGGGTGAAGGAAAGAAACTCAAGCCCATTCTTAATGGACCCTTCACTATTTTGGAGAAAAGTGGTACCAATGCTTTTAGTTTGGATCTTCCACCTTATATGCAGATTTACTCAGTTGTAAATGTAGAGAACTTGAAACTTTTGAGCCTCCCATGATCATGGATCAGGATGAGGAAGTTTCAATACCTTCAGTTGATGAGTTTTCTCCTGAGTATTTGGATGAGTTAAAGGAAGATATCATCTTGGACAGAAGGACGAGGACTTCACGCAAGGGTGGTGTTTATTATCTTTGAGTAGGCTTAAAGGGCACACATCCAAGAAAGGCAAAGTGGATTGAGAATGACAAGGTGAGGGAACTCTTCCCTCACTTATCTGTTGATTGATGAAAGATTTTGGTGGTACAAAAAAATCTCAGTGGGAATGCATGATCCAAAAAGGACCCAGAGAAGAATAAGGATAGCTCAAAACTTGTAACAACCCTAGTTAAATAGATGCATAGGGATTATAAAGTAAAATTAATTAGATAATTAATTGTCCTAATATGGTTTTAGTTAAACAATGATTAGTATTAATAATATTATTTATTTATTTATTAATTGTTTATAACTGTTGATTGATTGATTAATTAATT
>JASDQU010014029.1:62579-83636 GCA_032191745.1 Picea mariana | reverse complement strand
GAGGGTTTATAGGTATTGGGGGGGGGTATAAAATGGGGCATTTGGTAAAAATAAGAGATATCTAGTAATAGTTTTTTTTTTTGGAGATATGTATTGGGAGGGGAGTACAAAAAAAGGATTTTGGGATATATTTTTCAATATCTAGTGAAATTAGGGGTATTATTTAATATATCATGAATGCACGTGCTATGTCATAGGTTCACTAAGTGGATACCCCATGGGATTTGCTTAGTAAGAGACAATGCAATTTTTGCACTAAGAGTCAATTTTGCAAAAAACTGGCTCGAGTGATTGTGGGTAGTGTGTTCACATCGCCCTTGGCATAACACACTTAAAGGACCTTAAGAAACTCAATTTTATTGCTTGGTTTATATTTTGTATCCCTAGACCAAATTCTCAATGCGTCCCTGAATGGATTCAGATAACTAGATGTGACTCACCATAAAACTATAACTGAGACTCATATTGATGAATCATTGATTGAATTGGATTCATTCCATCATATTACATATAGGGTCACTCCCCTCCTAGGATTCCATCACCCATAAAATGTTTTATTTGATGATCTATAAAACTAGGGTTTTGCTTGGTAAGGGATAATATAATTTTTTCACTAGGGGTCAATTTTGCAAAACATTATCTCAAGCGATTGTGGGTAGCACGCTCACGTTGGCCTTGGATGAAAACACTTGCAAGATCTTATGGAACTCAATTATGTTTATCGGTTTATATTTTGTATCCCTAGACCAAATTCTCAATGTGTCCATGAATGGCTTTAGGAAGCAAGTTGCAACTCACTGCAAAACTTTAACTGGGACTCAGATATATGAAACATCGATTGTGTTAGATTTATGAAATTGGATTAAAAATAGGGGCACCCCTCTCCTATGATTCCATTTCTCACAATTATTTAATTCAATGAGCTTCATAACTAGGGTTTTCCTCAGTAAGAGAAAATACAATTTTTGCACTAGGGGTCAATTTTGAAAAACACTTGCTCAAATGATTGTGGATATCATGATCACATCATCCTTGTATGAAAATACTTGCAAGATATTATGGAACTTAATTATTCTTTTTGGTTTGGATTTTATTCCCCTGGACCAAATTCTTAATGTGTCCTTGAATGGCTTCAGGATGTGAGATGTAACTCACCATAAAAATCTAATAGGGACTCAGAGTGACAAATTGTAGATTGCATTGGAATCATGCCATCATATTACAACTAGGGGGATCCATCTCCTATGATTCCATTTCTCATAAAATGTTTTGTTTCATGATATATGGAACTAGGTTTTTTTCTCAGTAAGAGACAATGCAATTTTTGCACTAGGGTCGATTTTCCAAAACACTGGCTCGAGTGATTGTGGGTAGCATGATAATATTTTTCTTGGATGAAAAAACTTTTAGGATCTTATGGAACTCAATTATGCCACTCATTTTGGATTTTCTACCCCTAGACCAAATTCCCAATGTGTCCCAGAATGAGTTTAGGAAGCAAGTTTTAACTCGCCATAAAACTCTAACTAGGACTTGTATTAATGAAATGTTGATTGCGTTGGACTTATGACATCGGGTTACAACTAGGGGAACCCGTCTCCTTTAATTTAATTTCCTATAAAATATTTTAGTCGATGATCTACGAAACTAACATTTTTCTCACTAAGAGACAATGCAATTTTTAAACTAAGGGTTGATTTTATAATACACTAGCTTGGGTGATTGTGGGTAGTGTGCTCACATGGATATTAGCCAAACAAACTTGTAAGATCTTACAAAACTAAATTATGCTACTTAGTTTGGATTTTGTGCCCCAAGACAAAATTCTCAATGTGTTCCTTAATGGCTTCAAGAAGTGAGTTGCAACTCACCATAAAATTGTAATCAGGACTCATATCTTCGAATTATCGATTGAGTTGGAATCATGACATTGGATTACAGCTATGGGCATCCCTATCATATGATTCCATTTCCTAGAAATTTTTTTATTTGATGATATACAAAACTAAGGTTTCTCTCAGTAAAAGACAATGCAATTTTTGCACCAGGGGTGATTTTCCAAGAAATTGGCTCAAGATATTGTGGGTAGCGTGCTCATGTGGGCCTTGGCCAAACACACTTGTAGGATCTTATAGAACTCAATTATTCTACTTGATTTGGAATTTTTTCTCCTGGATAAAATTCTCAATGTGTCCTTGAATGAATTCAGGAAGCAAATTGCAACTTGCCATAAAACTCTAACCATGACTTGGATCGATGAATTGTCGAATACATTGGACTTGTGACATCATATTACAATTAGGTCCACCCCTATCCTACAATTCCATTTCTCTAAAAATGTTTTATTCGATGATCTTTGGAACTAGGGTTTTGTTTAGTAAGATATAATGTAATTTTTACACTAGGGGTTGATTTTCCAAGACACTAGCTCTGGCAATTATGGGTAGCATGCTCACATGGGCCTTGGGAAAAAACTCTTGCAATAGGTTACAAAACTCAATTATTCTACTCGGTTTTGATTTTGTGCGACCAAATTCTCAATGTGTCCTTGAATTGATTCATGAAGCAAGTTGGAACTTGCTAAAAATCTAATCGATACTCTAATTTCCAAAATGTAGATTGTGTTGGAATCATGGAATTGGATTATATATAGGGGAACCCCTCTCTTTTCATTCCATTGGTCAATTTTTTTTTTATTCGACTATCTCTAGAACTAGGGTTTTGCTTAATAAGAGACAATGCAATATTTGCACTAGGGGTTGTTTTTCCAAGACATTGTCTTGGGAAAGTGTTGGTAGTGTGCTCACATGGGTCTTGGAAAAAAACACTTGTAGGAGCATACAAAACTTAATTATGCTACCATGCTTGGATTTTTTGCCCCTGGAGCAAATTCTCATTATGTCCCTGAATGGCTACAGGAAGCGAGTTGCAACTCGCCACAAAAATCTAATCGAGACTCTAATTGATGAACTATCAATTGTGCTGGACTCAATATTTTATATTATATCTAGGGGAACCCTTTTCCTATGATTCCATTTCCTCGAAAATGTTTTATTTGATGATCTATGGAACTATGATTTTTCTCATTAAGAGACAATGCAATTTTTTCACTAGGGTTTGATTTTCCAAGACACTAGCTAAGTGATTGTGGGTAGCATTCTTACGTGGGACTTAGCCAAAAACTTTCAGAAGCTTATGGAACTCAATTATGCTTCTTGCTTTGGATTTTTTGCCCCTGGACCAAATTATTAGTATTTCCTTCAAACTTTTCTTATCACTTTAAGCTTTAAACGCCAAATCATTGATAGTACAAGATTTACGATTTTATTATGCTACCTTGGGAAGAGTATAAACAATCTAATATCATATAAAAGAGAGCTACAAAACAATTACATGGAGTCTATTTAAATGTTGAAGGGAATGCCTTTTAAACATGAATAATAAAAGTATTGAGAAGCAAGAAAAGGAATGCAATGATAGTGTATGAAGAGGGTGTAAGATAATTTTGTTTCCTTTGAAAAACATGTCAAATTTATAATAGTTTAGTATGATCAAAAGGTTGATTGGTGCAATTTTATCAAACTAGGGAACTAATAGTCAAGAGATTATTTAAGTAAGCCCCCCTCATTTAGAGTGTTAGAATAAAGATGAATCCCATCAATATGAAATAAATTTTATTGATCTAAAATAGCCAAGGGATGGAAAATGGGTGCATTTTTGAAGGCACCTTATGTAATGAAGATAATAAAGGTCAACCAACCAAAAAGTTTTAGTGTGAATACATACACTTCAATTTCCCAAAAGATGTATAAATTATAACCATGTATATTATACATCTTAATACTATCTAGATGAAGGATATGCACAAATATGTTGTGCTTTTTTTTTATAAAGTCAATATTATAATAGGTAGGATGATATGCATTGATAGAGTAGGATTTGTTTTAAGTAGGATCAATCACTTGTACGCACACTAACCCTAAGTATGTAAATTGACTTATAAACCAACACAACTTGGGTCATGGTAAGTATTACCCCCCAATGGGTGACAACTATAGAGGTACCCTCACAATGGTGTTATGTCGCTGATTGCATGTGATCTCTTGATCATATTCTCTAGACCCAGACATTTCTTCTCAGTTTCTCCTTCATATATGTGATTGTGCTAGCTCAATGATTTCCTCCCTCACTCCTCAAGTGACATATGCACTATGGATGGTACAATATGGTTTTCACTCTGATCTAGTTGATATTCCATGAATTGGTGGTTCATTTGGATATGGTGTTATAATTTTTGAGATATTCATGAAAGTGTGGTAAAAACTAAAATGAGACTCGATAACACTTCATAAAATTTACAGTTATGTTAATTTCCTTGTCATACCTTAGGGGGCCATAGTTTTATTTTATAAGTGTCATAATTTCTTGGGTCAGTTTGTACTATTAGGAAACTAGTTGAGGTAGTGCTTTCCACATCTACCTATACTCAAAATTTTCCATTTTCCTCATTTCATTCCATTCCATCCATTAAAAATTTTTACTTGATCATGTTTGAATTGTCAAATGTCACCAGAAATATCTAATTATGAAAACCTAAGTCAATAAAGCCAAAAAAGGCCAGAGGTGAAGAGAAATAAGGTCAAAAGACAACAATTTTAAAGCTTGAGTATTGCTACCTCACTATGAAGATAATGCCCATAGTTCCAATTAATATCTATAGAAAAATGGACTTGTTCATTAAAATGAACACATAAAGAAAGAGGAAAAAAGGGGTAGTAAGAAACAATGTCGAGAAAAGGTAACTCAATGCCAAATCTCTCTCTTAAAGGATCCTATATAAAATCCTAGCTCTTGAATGATAGTTGAATAAAATCACAAGATCTATGTAGAATATTAAATGACTTTGAGGGTCATCACATGAATTTTCCCCCTTCCCCTTTCCATAATTATTCATCACATCACCCACCTTTTACTTAGAGACTTAGTAAATACTTGTTGTCCTAGGACYTGTCACATGTATAAGGGTTAATGTTGTTCCTCCTTGGTAAAACTTAGGAAAATATTAAAATTAACCTTTATTTTTATGTTTTGTTAASAGAAATCACTAAGTATGCATCACCTAATGGCTTGTGAAGAAGATGGAYCCACCTCTCCAAGCRTATGCCTTGCATTGGGATTTGTGTAACAYRCCTCRAGATYTGTGACAGTGCATTTGGACCCATGATGCAACCTTGGGATCTATAAACTTGAATTTAGCCATATCTACAAACATTGGGATCCATTCCATTTTATTGGGATCCACATGGTACATTATAATACTTGTCACTACTTTGGGATTCATGACAACGCATTGGGATATGACAAGGAAGACACATCATCATAGTCACCACATGGACTACTTCAAGAGGGTGCCCCTACTTATTTGTATGATATTAGACAACATGTGTCCTTTATTCTCTCACATGGACCACACATGGAGGTTTTTGAGGTAATTTGGGACATGGACCAGGTTTTTATAGGTGGTTGAGGTGTTTGTTTCATCTTGGACCTTGCACATTTGATGAGGCACCCTATTTATGTCACATGTGTCACTCCTCTCTCCTTCTATAAGGGCACACTTCCTCTTTGATTGACTATTATTCATTCATATGTATTGGACCCTCATTATACAAAGTTTTTTATGAGGGCACCTCACATTTGGACTCATGTTTGACTTGATCATGAAGACATTGGTATATTTCAAGGAGGCTATAGTTTTCTTAGCTCTTCTCAACCACATGCGTGACCCCTTTGTTTCATATTCGACCATTTTTGGTGGGGCACTAATGTATTGGATGGTTATGAGGGTAGTTTATGTCCAGATGTTTTATTTGTCTCATGGGTTTGATCTTACACATTATATTAGCACCTTGTATTGAGAAGTATCCTTATATATAGAAGAGGATTCCCCTCTCATTTTCATTTGTTGGATATTATTGAGAAAACTTGCCTACAAAGTTATTGTGCATGTATATATTTCTAAGTGATTGTTTTAGGGTATTTTCCAAAGGCTAGATAGAATATCTTTCAATTTTTTTGAAAGACAGAGCTACTACAAGGCCAAATAAGGGCACCTTGCTCCACTTGGATGATAAATCAAGGTATATTGTTCTTTCCTTATTCCCTTTGACCATTAATGTTTTTTTCCTTTGCATTGAGCTAGGACGTCTTAGGGCTCCTCCCCCTTTCCTTGGAAAAGCTTTGAGATCACCTTGATAGTACTTGGAAAGGATTCATAGAGGACAAATCCCCCATCCAATCTTGAAGAAGCCTGCTTAGCCCTAGGTAATGATCGATAGGAAATTCTCTTAGATTCCCTCAAAATTTTCTCATCTTGAAGCCTAAGATTCACCTATAATTGTGTAGGGACCCCATATCCCTTTCTAGGCACTAGTCTATTGATTTATTCAAAAAATAAAAATAAAAACATTTTCCTTTCTCTTTTTCTTTTTTATTTTGCAATCTAGGGTTTCGATTTGCTCGATCTATTAATCTAGGTTTCTAGATCTAATTTTATTTTCATAGATATATCTTATGAATATTGGGTTTCTCTTTCTCATGTTGATTGGTATTGTTATTTCACAAGTTGTAGGTTGGGAAAATCTAGACCAAACTACTAAATGGAGACAACTAAGATGTCACCTACCGATTGTCACCTTAGGCAGGTGTCCTCCTCACTTTAGAGGTGAGATAGTCACCTCAAGGGGGGAATCCCAATGACCCTAGGGGAAACGAGACGAAGATGGAAGAAGATGGAGATGAAGTCCCTAGAGGTCAAGTCTAAATGAAGTGAAAGGTTTGGAATATAGTTTTGGGAAGTTCCAAGGGTTTCCAAGTATGTTGAGTAACCTTTAGATGGTGAAATACATACCCGAGACACAAGAAAAACCACTTTGCAATGATGTATGTTAGTTGGACAAGAAATTTAAGCTTTTTGTCCCTAATTTGAAGAAATATATAACAATATATATCATCAATAATATGGTACTATAATATGCACAACAAATGCTAGAGATCAAGTAAATGATACAAGAGAAATACTAGTTGATGACTAGCTAAACTCAAGATGAAAAACCAATATTCTAGCATGAAAATATAAGACTGTTGTAAATACTTGTCTGAAGAAAATTATATCAGCCTTATGGATGTAAATTTCAATGTATTGTAGAAAGAACAACAACTGAAAACCCTCCAAACTTTGCCAATAAATGCGCTAGACCAAGAAGAATAAGTGTGCAAATTTTGAGTGAATTCTAATGGTTGATTAGGGAGTTATTAAGTAAATGATTTAGGATTTTTGTAGCCCTAATGGATGAAGATGAAATTTTATAACAGAAGCAATAAGTATCCCCTTGATGAGGACGCTCTAGTGGCTGTGAGGTGCCCAAGGCACAAGGAACACAATCCAAGTTGCAATAAGTAAAAATGACGAGAAATCATGTTTCCCAATGCGATAATTTGTTTCTCCGATGCAATACTAGTGCCTTCAGTTATGGGTTAATGGGGTCAAGAATAAATAGCTAGGTTTACTATATCCTTGGGGGTGTAAACCCTCTTACTTCCCAAGGAAAGTATCCTAGCTAGGGTTTGAAGATGAGGGGTGTAAATCCTCTTACTTTCTCAACTAAACCCTTGCAAAATACCTTTAAAAGATTAACAATTATGGTGGAAACTATTATAGGGGTGTATATCCTTATAATCCCTATCTAGCCTTGGCCAAAACAACTTTATCTTGAATTAAAAATGATAATAAAAAAGTAGAGAGACCATACCATTCAAGAAAAAACATTTACATGCCAAAGTAAACCTCCACAAAAGCAAGATAATGACCTTCTAGAGATAGTGCACCATCATCATCATCAAACCTTAACCAAAAAGCATTACTCCATAACACAAGAGGTAAAATACTCCAAGTGTAGCGGAAATTTCGGACAAGTTCTTCTCACAAGAGGGAGAGTTATGATATAATGAGAATTTATGATCTCTTATTTATACAAAATTTCACCAAGGTGACTTGTCCACATATTTAGGGGTAAACCACAAGACTAGGGGTCAACAACCCTAATATTTCCCCCTTTACAAATTAATTCATTTAAAATTCACTTTTGCACATAAAAAACCCTAATTTAGAAGGGCGTCACCCCTTAAGGGGACGTTTTGGCATTTGGAGCAAGTTGTTGGTGTAGGAGGAGGGTGGCTAGCCTTTCCAAAGCCACATGTCAAGTATCCAAGTTTCTTCCTTCATGGTCAAAGATTATTTCTCCTCAAAATGTCCAAGTGCCAATGCATCAACTACACCACCAAACCCTAACCTCCCTAGGTGAGGTCATGTCTCTAGATGTGACATTTTGCCTCTCTTGGGAAAAACATTTAGCATGTGGGAACTAGGCTACGCCGTCCAAGTCATCTGTAAGGCCTTCCAAGTTTGATATTTATTATCCGACATGTGGGCCCTTGGCATCCACCTGTGGGATTCAAGCCCCATGGAAGCCCAAGCTAGGCTTGTTCTTCCAAAACTGTCCACTAACTAGGTCCTACAAAGAAAAATAAGCACGCCCTCCAAGGATGTCAAGTCATAACATCATGATAAGTGAATCCAATAAATAAATGATACATCTAAGAATGTGCATCAAAGACCACTATATCAAACAATTAATTTTGCAAATACATTATGTGACTTGTCAAGCTTGAATGTGGGAGGGTCGAAAAGGTTTGCTATTGTGTAGATATTTCCCTAGGTCAAGGAGAGTTTCCAAGATAACCATCTCTAAGCCTTGTAAAGTGGGTGAGGTGGTTGGGGTCAAGACTCAATGGGAATAGGGTTCATGAAATACAAGAGGTCGTAGTGTCTCATTCATGGGTGCAAATGCAAGGGAAAGAAATATGAGTTACCTACTCACCTGGGGCATGGGCCCTAAAGAAGTCATGTGCCACCTTGAAAATAATCTTTGAGGATAGATCCATTTACTGGTAGTGGAATTCTCCTCCCTTCTGTCATGGATAAGTATAAAGAGTTTGGACCGTACATTTCCTCTATTTTGTAGGGGCCTAACTAAAGACTATCGAACTTTTGATGCATCAAAAGTTTTTCTTATCTTTTGTCCCATAGTAAGACTTGATCCCCTTCCTTGAAATTTCTTTGTCTTGCTTTCCGATCAAAAGTCCACTTCAATTTCTCTTCATTTCTTTCCATTTCATCGAAGGCCATTCTTTGAGTTTCATCCAACTCCATGAGTTGATCGGTTCGTCCTTGCAATGCTTCTTTGTTTGAACTGAATTGTTGGGATATTTGTAATGTTCAAATTTGGATATTTATAGGTAAGCGAGATTCTAACTCATACACCAACTCAAAAGGAGTCTTTCCAGTGGAAGTCTTGGTAGTCGTGTGATCGGCCCACAGGGCATACTTAATTTTGCTATCCCAACTCTTCTTATTTTATCCAACAATATTTTTCACAATGTTCATAATGTTTTTGTTGTCGGGTTCCGCTAACCATTCCCTTGAGGATAATAATTTGAAGAATGTGATAAAACAATCCCATACTTGAAGAAAAATTCATCGAGTTCTATTGAGCTAAAGGCTTTGGTGTTGTCAGTGGTTATCTTAGCAGGGACACCAAATCTAGTAATAATATTTTCCTTAAGAAATTTCATCACGAATTCTTCTATTGCTTTCTTTGTCGGGATAGCCTCCACCCATTTGGTGAAGTAATCGGTGGCATTCAAAATCCATCGATATCCGTTACTAGAGTTGTCTTTTAATTCACCAATGAAATCCAATCCCCATTATTGAAGAGGTGTTTCCACAATGACTGGCTTAAGGGGAAGGGTAGGAAGGCATTGCTTGCTGGTAAAGAATTGACATGGATGACAAGCTCGAACATATTGATGCATGTCAGAGAAGATAGTAGGCTATTAATATCCTTATCTCAAAATCTTATGGGAAGTAGTACGTGTTGCAAAATGACCCCCACAATATCCTACATGGAGCTCGATCATTAACTTATCAACTTCTTATTTATCAACACATCTAAGGATTACCCAATCTGGGTTTCTCCATCTGAGACCATTTTGTATTAGGAAATAATTATATCTTTGAGTATCAGGGATCTTCTCTTATGTTCTACCAAATGATTAGGGCATGTGAGGTTTTTAAATAATAAATGATATTTGTATACCATTCATTGTTTTCAATCTCACTCACGACAATGTCGACTTATTCCTTCTCTCCTACCTCAATTGCCTCTTGATTTCTTTGTGTCATAATTTTTTCCATCCCTTGTCCCTTAATTATCTTGGTTGGCTTGATCTCCAAATCATATTCCTGTATTTGTGACACCCACTTTTCTCTTGATCCAAGGAAATCTTGTTGTGACAAAACGCCCTTCACAACAGGGCAGGGGACAAAGGATTTGATCTTGTTGTATCCCACATAAGTTCGAAAGTGTTTGAAAGACTTGACTAGGGCGCAAGCTTGTTTTTTTGTAATGGTGTAATTCAATTCCGAATCTATAAGATTTTTTCTCATGAAGAAAATTCCCCTTGATCATTCTTTTGCAACAATACCCCTGCGATGGTGTCTTTTGAAGAAAAAGAAAAAATGATGAAGTCTTTGGAAAAATTTGGGATAACCAATACCGATGCAACATTATTACCTCTTTGATGCATTTAAATGACAACTCACCTTCACTTTCCCATTCAAAACGATAATCCTTCTTTAATAATTTATTAAGGGGTTTAACATTTTTGGTGAAGTTTGGAATGAATCTCCTGATAAAGTTAATCTAACCAAAGAAGGATTGCAAGGATTTCTTGTCTTTCAAGAGAGGGATTCTCTTGATGGATTTAACCTTGGAAGGATCTATCATGATTCCATCTTTAGAAATGATATGGCCCAATAACTTACCCTTCTCAACCCCAAAAATTGATTTCTTAGGGTTGAGAGAAATGTCATACTCCATACATCTCTGGAAGATAGTTCTTAGGTGTTGGACATGTTGTTCCCTATTTTTAGAGATGGCAGTCAGATTGTCTTGATATATATCTATGATTTTTCTGATTAGATCTCTAAAATCATATTCCATAGCATGTTGAAAAGTATCCCCTACATTGGTGAGTCCAAAGGGAATTCTCAAATACTTGTAGGTTCCCCAAGGGGCGGTAAAAGCATTTTTTAGTTGGTCATCATTTTTTACTAAAGCTTGATTATATCCTGAGAATCCATCGAGCATGGACATCATTTATGCACTTGTGACTCTTTTCAAAAGGTATTCCATGTTTGGTAGAGGTTTATGAAGTCTACGCATATTCTAATCTTGCCAGTCTTCTTCCTTACAATAATTGGTATTGATACCCATGATGAATATCTAATAGGCTCAATTATTCTTGCCTCAACCATCTTTTTTAACTCTTTTTGTACTTGTGGGGAAACCTTTGGGTTCATCTACCTAAGTTTTTGTCTAAAGGTCTTTGTACTATCAATGAGGGAAATGGTGTGTTGTATGACATATTCCCAGTAGGCCTTTAGATCTTCGTAAGACCAAGCAAAGAAATATTTGAATTCTCTTATAAGTGCAATCAATTTTTCCTTTTCATCAATCGTTGTTCCTTTACCAAATTTAATCAATTTGGGGGACTCCTTGGTTCCAATGTTAAATTCAACAATCTCGTCATTGATTTTGTTCGAAGGTCTCCCTTTATACATACCATTTCAATAAAAAAATATTCTCTAAAGGAACAATACCTTTGGGTAGGGGTTTGTCAGCCACATCGATGATCTCAATATTTTCTCTCTCAGCCAACAGGTTTATTTGAGCTTCAGAGAACTCTCCCTCATTTTGGAGAAAACAAAGGAGTTGGTTGTCATCATAAAAAACTTGCCAATGTTCCAAGTTGTTAGGTAACAAAGGTCTGAAATTTACTTCTACTTTGTACATGCCAATTTAGTTGAAAAGTTGTAGGGTTGAAGCGGAAATTAAAAGATTATTTGCCAAGTGATTCTCTTCCCTAGGGATGGCCTCAATGGAAATGTTATCAAAATTATTTATGGACTCCCAAACAACATCCTTGTACTATTTCAACCTTGGTTTTTTTGCAATGAATTTCCTATTGACTTGTGAAAAAATTAGGTCAGAGTCCCCCTTTACATGTAGGTCTTTAATATTCACGTCGATGGCTAGGTTGGCGCCTAGGATAAGGGCTTCATATTTGGAAATTTTGTTTGTACAGTGGAAATCGAGTCTATACGAGAAAAGGGTAGTCTCGTTATCTGGTGATATTAAGACTATCCCCGCACCTGAGCTTGTGCTTGAGTGTGCACCATCAAAATAAATTCCCCAAGATCCTTCTCTTTTTCTTCATCAATGAAAAGGGAGTTTTCCAAAATAAAAGTGTTTTTTGTTCCTTATTCTAGAACTTGATGGTTTAAGTTGACATGACCCACAATACTTTCAACTTTGGTCCTATCTGGGGAATAAACTTTCTCTTCACCTTTGACAATTTCAACTTTTGTTTCTTTGAGAGGTTCAATTTTGTTTTTTTGAAAGTATTGAGAGAGTTTTTCTTCATCTTTTTATGTTGTTTGCCTCTTTTGTAGGTCCAAGATGTTACTCGATGGTCAAGGTGCTTTCTCTAACATTACCTCTCTTTCTTCTTCTAAAATATTGATCATGAGACAAGTTGCCCTTTCGACTGCTTTTTTTGGTTCCTCTTGTAGGTAAGTTTTGACATCTGAGGGAAATTTTGGTGAGGCAAAGTCATAAATATGATTAATATGAAGAGTCTCTTTAAGGCACACTTTTTTCTTGCAAGGGAGAGGAAGCCAAGTTTTCTTCTATTTCACATGCTCTTTCTTGAGCCTCGAACAAAGTGTTAGGGAATCTCCCAATCAAAAACCCATATGGATCTCTCATGGTTGATATATTGGTCTTGAGAATGGTAGATTTGGAAGGTTTTAAATCTTGAGGGAAACATCTTAGGAGGGTGTTAAAACTATCGTTGAAATCCTTTACATTCTCCCTAGATTTTATTTTGCAACTCTGGATTTGATTATAAAAGGATTGGTAATCTCTCTTTTTCCCAAATATTTTGGTGAAGAGTTCTTGAAAGAGGTTCCAGTTTGTGATTTTTCTTGGGAAAATACCATCAAACCAATCCTTGGCCCATCCGATGAAAGTGTAAGAGAAGAGTCTCATGACAATATCCTCATGTTGGTCACAAGGTTCTAGACTACACAGGAAAATATACAAGTGATCTTCGGGTGAAGTGAGATCTTCTCCTTAAAATATGGGTAGCCACTCTTTGAAGTCCTTTGGGAGTTTATGAGGGGATCCAGGGATATTTGTTATGTCCAAAGGTTTGTGTGCCTCTTTATCCTGCAGGTTCCATGTAGCGCTTGTAAAGGTGGGTATGGGTGAGAGAGGAGGTGTGGAGATAGTAGGTGAGGATGGAGGGCTAGAAGAAGTAGATGGAAAATTATGAGAAACGAGTGAGGTAAGAGGAATAGGCCTTTTGGGTGAGGCCTTATGACCTTTGGAAGGTTTGTTGGGAGTCATAATACACTTCTTTCATGGCATGGTGGAGTCTCCATACAAGCTTTAGGAAAATCTTTATCAATTATCTGTAAAGGGAACGCCCCTTGGGTGGAGTCACTAGGCAAGCCAAGGGAAAGGATTTGGGATAGCTTTCCAAAGTGTCATTAGGGTTGTGAAGAGGATTCAAAATCCTCCTCGAAAATGATGCAAAAATGTTATCACACAAGTTGTAGGTTGGGAAAGTCATGACCTAACCACTAAATGGCGACAACTAAGAGTTCACTTACCCACTGTCATCTTAGGTAGGTATCCCCGTCACTTTAGAGGTGAGGTAGTCACCTCAAGGGGGGAATCTTGGTGACCCTAGGGGGAATGAGACAAATATGGAGGAAGATGGAGATGAAGCCCCTAGAGGTCAATTCTAAATGATGTGAAAGGGTTGGAATACAATCTTGTGAAGGTCCAAGGGTTTCCAAGTATGTTGAGTAACCTGTAAATGGTGAAATACCTGCCCGAGACATAAGACTTGAATTTTATTTCCACTTAGAATTGACCAGTAGGGGCTTCACTTCCATCCATATCCATCTCAATTCCCCTAGGGTCACCGGGATTGCCTCCCTAGAGTGACCTAATCACCCTTTGAGTGAGATACCTACATCGAGGTGACATTAGGTGTAGGATTCCCAAGTTGTAGCTCTTGCTTTGTGGTTGGGTCAAGATTTTCCCAACCTACAACTAGCGCTATAACATTTTGGCGTCGTTTCTGGGGAAGATTTTGAATATTATTTGTACCCTAACGAAACTTTGGTGGGCTATCAAATCATTTCCTTTAGCTTTCCTGGAGACTCCACCCAAGGGACGTTCCCTTTCCACCTTTCTTGATGAGTTCATCTTGAAACTCATCTGGAGACTCCACCTTCCCAGAACCCTTATTTCCCCTCTTTCCCCCTTTCCATCCTTTGATGAGCCTTGATATCATCTAGAAAATCCATTGAGGTGTCCTTTCAGTCAATGGAAATATGGTACCATGGGATGAACCCCCATCTAAAAATTGCTATGCCTCGAAGAAGGAACTTTTACATATGGAAAAGGAAAAGGATGCCAATAAAGTTGCCGAGGAAATGATGAATCGCATAAAAGAATTATTTCCTTCCCTTCACGATGAAAAAGTATTTGAAGAATAGGCATTTGAAGAAATTCATCAAGAAGAGAACACAATGAGTTGTGACTCTTTCAAAGACCTTGAAGATGCTTTATTCCACGACCTTGAAATTAAAGAAGTATTGGAGGAAACCTTGGATATGATAGATCCCCTTGAAGAAAAGAAAACAAAGAACTATGCACTCATAATCAAGCCTCTTGTGATGAAGAGGTGATGGAGGGGCTTGTCTATAAAAAGAAAGAATAATTATGATAAAGCGCAATATATTGAGGCACTCCTATCTTTGATATCGTTTGATGAAGGCGAGGTTGTCCAACCTTGTTTACCTCCTAATGTTGAAGAAGCGATTAGTATCGATGATGAAGAATTTGAAGGTTCAATTGAAGACGTCCATGCCTCTAATCCTCATACACACAAAGACGAAAATATGGTTAATTTCAGTCATATTGATGGTCTTATGAAAGTACCCTTCGATATGGTTGATGAGCCTATAGACACTTTCATACAGACTGGAAGAGGCAGATGGGATCTTGGTTATCTCAAATTTGATAGAGACCCCATCTATGACATTGAGGGTAGCTCTCAGGCAGAGGGGTTGTCATCATAAGAGGAGTGGTCCTCATACGTATATGATTCATATGTTTGACATCCTAGTGATGATATGGTTACAAATTTGTTCCGCCCCTTCGAGGATGACTTGTCACAACATACTCACAATGATTTTTAGTCATCCTTTGGTACATACCCTTTTGCATATGCAAATTTGTTTTATGAGGACTTCCAACCATTGTGATAAAATTTTGAGGAATACTAGGACGTGGCCACCTCAGAGTAGTCAGAGGTTCATTATTCAAAGTGGGAGTATTTTCATCTTGGATATTTCCATGAAGATTCATAGGGGAAGAGGCAATTCTTTTCTACACCTAAGACTGTTCCTTACTTCTTATCCTCTTCTCCAAGAGATCATACAATATTCTTTTGATCTCTCATATCCTCTCAACCCTCGACAAGCAGTGAGTATTTATGTGCAGATGAAGACGAGTCGTCGTCTATGTATGGTATCCCCCTTTAGAGATGGATTGATCAGTCTTGTGGCTACACTTTTAGGCAGGATGATTGGGTTGATGGTTTCTCTTTCCAACAAGATTTCCTCCCTCCCACCCATCTTCATGAGTTTTATTTTATGAACGATTATATGTGTGTCTATACTCATGATTATTATGTGCTTCACTTATCTTTGTTGTATTATATGATTAAGCACAGGGGGAGATACTTTGATGAGATGATGAAATGGTTACACTAGTTGTATGATTTCACCTGCCATCATCCAACATGTGATATTTAGGGCCCTAAGGCCACATGTAAGTAGGTAAGTCATTTTTATTCCTCGCATTTGCTTCTTGATCTTCTCATATTATTTTATATGCATTTCATTTTCATTTTTCTCTGCTTGCATATTGATTTCATGTTTAGCTTAGAAATTTTTGAAAAAATGTCATTTTATATATTTATTTATTTTTTATTTTTCCATCTTAGTTGGATTTGATTATAATCATATGAGAACAAGGATGAGTAGTCCATCATGCACTTGACATTTTTATGTTTCCTTGCAGGCACACGTCTACCAGAAGATGCTACGGTTCTCATGCACTCTACGACAAGCACATGTCCCCAAGTAGGAGCCATATGCTATCCCCATTTTGTGGATAACTAAGGAGATCATGTCTAGAGGCCCTAAAGTTGCAGATATGGAGTGCTGAGAGACTACATGACCAACAATACCATTTTCACATATGGAAAACCCACTCACCACCACAGACGGTCACAATTTTGCAGATGGCATCCACCACACCAGCTGGCTTCCGGAAGGCAATGGGCCTTGTTCCATGAGGTACAAGTTAGTATTATGGTGAGCATCATTTCAATATTCAAGCCATTTGATTATGTTGTAACTTAGATTGCTCTAGATTTCATGATATATGCTTGGACATTATGCCTTTTTCCCTGCTTCACCTTGGTGGTTGACATTGTGCCCTAGTAAGTGGTCTTTCTTAGGAATGGGATTGCTATTGAGAACTCCCTTAATGAGCCATCATACCGTTCCTGACCATACTTACCACTTTCCATAATTGTTCCCCTCCATTTCCTTATCTCTTGGGATTTTAGGGTATATTGACCCAAGAAGGGGTTGTCCCTCATTCTATGGGAAGAAGGGGCTAAAGGCCCAGAGGGGTTGATGTTGGGTAAAAGATAAAAGCCTTATATAAACCTTCCATATGCTTCACTCAAGGATCACCCGAGAAATAAATGAAACACTTATCTTTGAGTAAAGGGGACCCACAATATAATAAAGAATGATTAAAAGGTTAGTTGAAGGATAGGAGGTCTCATCATGAGCCAACCTATCATGCCCATGGATATCTAGTGGCATGACATTGCTATCATCTTGTCACCAAACCAGAGTAATGGCTCTTAGTTGCATGGCTGAGAGAAAGGGGGTCTCATCACGAGTCGACGTTCTCATTTCCATTAGGTGTTTTTCGATGACATTGCCATCACCTGGTCACCACGCCAGGGTAGTGACCTTCAATCTCTCGTTATGCTATTTTGAAAGAAAATATAAAGAGATAAAGATAAAAGGAAATTGATGGGCTTGGAAAAAGTGCATTGCAAGCGAAGGTACCACACACCCTCTACAAAGGCACCCATGAATGAGACACTACGACCCCTTGTATGTCATGATTCCTATGCCCATTGAGTCTTGACCCCATCCACGTCATACACTTTACATGGCTTAGATATGGAACTCTTGGAATCTCTCCTTGACCTAGGGCAAGATCTACCCAATAGGACACCTCATTATCCCTCCCATATTTAAGCTTGACAAGTTGTATAGTGTCTTTGAGCTGTTAATTGTTTGATGTAGTGATCTTTGATGCACATTCTTAGATGAATTATTTATTGATTGGATTCACTTATCATGATGTAATGACTTGAGATCCTTGGAGGGCGTGTTCATTTTTCTTTGCAGGACCTAGTTGGTGGACATTTTGGGAGAACAAGCCTAGCTTGGGTTTCAATGGGGCTACAAGCCCACAGGTTGGATTGTAGGGGCCCGCATGCCAGATGAGAGAGATCATACTTGGACAACCTTGATGATGACTTCGACAACCTATCCCACCCCTTTCTTGCCAAACAATTTTCCTAGGAGGGGAAAAACGTTCCACTTTCGAGCTTGACGTCATGATCTTAGGGGCTAGGGCATGGTGGTGAGAAGCCACTCTTGTGACACATGGACATTTGAGGAGGAGAAGGGTCTTCACCATGATGAGAGTGCTTAGTTTCTTGACATGTGGCATTTGGAGGCCTATCCATGCTTCTCCAACACCAACGACTTCCTCAAAGTGGAAAAACATCCCCTAAAGGGGCAATGTCCTCCTAAATTAGGGTTTAATTTGTACAAAAAGTGAAATTTTAAGTGAATTGTTTAATATTTCTTTGTTAAGGGGGAAATATTAGGGTTTTTGACCCCTAATGTCGTGTTTTACTCCTTATTTTGTGGACAAACTATGTTAAATACATTTTGTATAAATGGAGGACATAAGATCTCATTTTAAACATAAATCTCCCTCTTGTGAGAGACTTGGTCTGAAATTTTTGTCCCTCTTGGCTCTTTCTATCTCTTGTGCACTTGTGTATGGCTATACTTATGAATGGTTGATGGAAGAAGTGATGCGCTAGCCTTGGAAGGATATTCTATTTCTATTGTGGTGGATTATTTTGTCATTTTCCCTTGAATTGGTATGGTTTTTAATTTATTTCTATCATTTGTTTCAAGTCAAGGTTATTGTGATAGGAAATAGGTGGGAAGTATAAGGGCATACACCCCCACCTTAATATTCATCACTTTATGCTTCATCTTATTTCTTTAACACGGGTTTACTAAGAGAAGTATAAGGGCATACACCCTCTTAGCATAAACCCTAGCCTAGAGAAAATTCCCTTGGGAAGTAAAAGGGATTACACCCCCAAGGAGGTAGCTTCTCTATGCTCCTTTGACTCCATTAACTTAATAGTAAAGGCACTAGTCGTACTCTTTTTTGCATTAGAGATATAAAATCATTGCCCTGGGAAACATAATTTTTGACCTTTCGAAAGTCTCTTGCTTGAAGTTGATTTGTCTCATTGAGAGGAGTCTTCCCTCACTAGGGAGTCCCATCTCTCCCAACACTCTAATTGTTGTTACAAACTTTAACCTACAGCCATTAGGGATGCATAACCTTAGCTATTAACACTCTCATAACTCCTAAAGTAACCCTAGACTAGCTCTCTAACTTTGATCATTTAGTCTACTAACTAGGGCACATCTTTTGAGCTAGTTCTTGGCAACTTTTCATGGTTGATTTTGTTGCTGCATGCCACTGAATGCTAGAGCCACAAGGCTGCAATATTCTGCAGAAAACACATGTTTACAATAACCATCTTATCTAGCTTCTTAAGTGCCAATTTTCAACCTATATTCATTTGCTAAGTTTGATGTTGATTTACCTAACTAGTCTAGATATTTATGTGTTGATTTTAGCTATTTTATTTGCTGATATAAGCTGATATTTACTGCTGCAAATTAGTGACAACAATCTTAACTTGTTGATCCAACTAACATATATCATTTCAAAGTTTTTTTTCTTGTGTCTCGGGCAGCTACAATCATCCAGAGAAATACTATACCTGTGGGGCAACAATTACTTGACTTGCAAGGCATCTCTCCCTACCTTTTATTCCAATTATAATTCACCTCTAAGGGCTTCACTTCCATTTCCCTCTACCTCCATATCAATCCCTCTAGGGTCACCGGGATCACCCCCCTAGAGTGACCTAGTCACCTTTGAAGTGCAGGACCTACATCGAGGTGGAATTGGGTGTAGGATTCCCAAGTTGTACCTCTTTCTTTGTGGTTGGGTCGAGCTTTTCCCAACCTACAACTTGCGCTATAACACATCCTAAGGTATGGTGATAAATCAAACTTGAGAAATTGTTAGCAATTTAGTAAATGATGATGTATGGATCATATCATAGTGGTCAAAGATTACAGTGTGGAACCTTGAATCTTTTTTGTTTTTTAATATTAATCTTTACATTGTAACCAACTAAGAAGTTGTGTTGGACACAATGATTACAATGGGTCTAAGAATCTTATTAATTAGCAGGTATTAACAAACACCAAAAGTATTGCGGACGATCACGGAGGCCAAGTGCAGGCGAGCAAAGTGATATTTTCGGAGTCAGATTCCTTGTGGTTGAGGTTCGAAAGGCGTATAAAATGGAAAATCATAAAACAATTTTCCAAGCCAAACCATTCCTCAGGCTCAAGCCTCAAACTACATTGTCCAGATATTCATTTCTTGTCTAATCAACTAGAAATCATAGGGTTTGGTGAGAATTGTTTCGATTCCTCGAGATAGAGAATTGACTCCTTAATGAGCAGTAGCCCAATAAGAAGAAGATGCTAGTGATAATCGATGTCGTAGAGATTATGGTCAAGCCACGCGATGCCAAGATTTCTCTGAAGTCACACGATGCCGAGATTTCTGCGAGGTCACACGAAATGGAAGTTTGTATGGAAGAATTATCTCCAAAGCAGTTTGCCTAGCAAGAAGAGAGGGTTTCCATGAGAAAGTTGGTCCGTCGATCATGGGTTCGATTCGCCCAGGTGTTTCGGTTCCCATTGTATCTCAAATTTGTGCACCTTATCTTCATCTTGCTCCTGAAGTGAAATTCTCTCTATTGACCAACTTAGCGGCCTCGGCCGAAGAAACCATCACACAAAACTGCCAATGCAGACCTTGAGAAAGCTATCTACTATCCAGATCAGCCAGTAAGGTTGACGTGGGTACTCCGTGGCATCCAGAAGCCTCTCCTCTAATAAGCAAAATATGATCCTTCTGGTCACTGGACGAAGGTAGGCTGGTACAGTCGACAACATGGGATTCATCGTGGATCTTCATGTTGGAATCTGAGTACACCAATTTTTCCACATTGTATTGCCGACAAAATCTCTCCACTTTGTACATTGTGGCGGGATTACCTATGATGCCGATCCAAGTGCCAATGTCCTGCCAGACCACACAGTTTTCCGTCGTCTCTTTTTCCGTCTAATCCCGGTAACCAAACCTTCAAATGGAAAAACAAACATTTTTTCACAATCATCGGAAATTCAATCCAATGTATGGAAAGGTTAACAGGAAAGCATACTTGGAGGCAAATTGTTTGGGTTCCAAGATGAAGGTTGAAAGGGTGTAGAGATAGTCTGTGTTGGAGAGATTG